>JAZKJV010004027.1:10000-227219 GCA_037367405.1 Ottelia alismoides | reverse complement strand
ATCCCACATTTGGAACGGCATCGGTATTGCGGTCTTAGAGTCCAACTATGATATTTTACAATTTGGTTTCCGGAGTTTAAATAAATAAATTTTAGGGTAAATTACAGTTTTGGTCCCAATCTATGAGTCAGATCTCAGAATAGGTCATGATCTTTAAATTGTAATGATTCGAGTTCCAGGACCATTTGGAAAATGGAAATTTTGGGGTCCATGACGAATAGGCCCTTGTTGGGAGGGAAGGGAATGGGGGTTGGATTCCAACTTTTAAACAAGGGTATATTCGTCATTAGCCCTAAAAAGTTCATTACATTAATGGTCCTGAGACCCGAGTCGTTACAATTTACTGATCGGACCCATTCTGGGATCGAACCCAAAGATGGGGACCCAAATTGTAATTTACCCTAAATCTTATCGAGGACTTATACTGCAATTTTTGTAGCTTAATCAAAGATGTTTGAGGATTTGTACATCATGACCCCCATAATCTTCTCCAACTACATCATAACCACAAAAACCTACATAACTGCATCACGACACAACCTGTATAATCTTACTAGCTCTTGCACCACCATTACCTAAAAGAGCCATATGTGTTGGAAAGAGTAAGAACATCGAGGTCCCTATTTTGATGTTGATGGACGCAAGGTTTTAAATCTCGATTTCAATTTCGTTTCAAGATGGTGAAAAAATGAAATAATTTCAAAATTTCATCAAAAATTCGTCAATTCGATCAAAATCGACCTATTTGTGAAGGAAGTGTTATTGGAAAACTAGGAAGGACACAAGTATATAGATCAAAAATATATGATGTAGCATTTTTCATATATATATATATATATATATATATGTACATGATATTACCGGTCTAAGTTGGTTCGACCCTGTTAAACCATACAATCAAATCAACAGTACTACGATTCGGTCTATTCTGATTTTTCTAAACTGTTGATGTCATCACCGGTTCGACCGGTCGGTCCCATTGATCCGATCATAAAAATCAAAAACCAATACGTGTTCGGTTTGATGTCCGATTCGGTTTTTAAAACTTCGGTATTTGTATTTGTAGAATCTCGGAGTGACATAATTGTAAAATACCTTTATTTATTTATATATTCATTCATCACGAACCAGTCGAGTGCCTAATTCTCCAAAACAAAACACTCAACATCAATCACAACTCACAGAGTTCCAAACCCTCACCATCAACCTTTGAGCGAATTCCAAAAAGAAGCAGCAAAATCACATCATCTGATTAAATATTGCGAAATCATATGCCACAATATTTATTCTTTATTATTATATATAATAATGTGTAAGGCCAAAAGACCTCAATCATAGGCCTTTTTGAAACCAAGCACACAGCTACTGTTTGAAGGGCATCCACAACCTATTTCCCCGCATTAATATATATTTTTTTAATACCTAAAATTGAATGATGGTGAGGGGGGTCCCGCTTGTCTTAAATTTGGGTGCATGCGGACGGATTGATTGAACCCATCATAGGATCCGTGACAGCTTTTTTATATTCCCAATATATTTTTATTTTATTCTTGAGAAATTATTGATGTTGACCTTTTCTTTTTTTATTATTAAAGCACGTATATTAACAAAATACAAAGATTTTTCACATGGATGTGATATACTCCACAATTATACGTATATTTAAGCTTGTAAAAATCAGCTGACTAGTCGAGACAGAAGATAGTCGACTCGATTAGGTCTAGTTGATCATTAATCGATCAGTCCGATTAATCGAACCGACTAATCGACCGACTTTACATCAAGCTTTTATATTTTTTATGTTTTTTTTGCTTTTTTAAAGTAAACTTGTTCTAATATGTTTAATGTTATAGTTAAAGTCAATTACTTCTTTTGTTTCATTATGTAAATATAGAATATATACAAATCCATGTTAATACGTAAGCAACTTATTCTAATATGTAATAATGTTATATTTAAAGTCAATTACCTTTTTAAATTTATTATGAAAATGTACAAATTTATGTATAAAAATGATTTATATCTTTAAAATAATTAAAAAAATTCAAAATCGACTAATGACCGACCAAATCCGATTAGTCCCCCGACTGCAGATTAATCCTTAATAACCTCGACGATCAAGTACCGACTATCGCTTTCTGCAACCTTGTGTATACCTGATAGATATTGTTTTTATAGCACATATGTCTAGAGATGAAAATAAACAGATACGGATATAAGTATTATCATATGCTTATTCATTTTAATTATGAATATAGATGTGGATAGACAAATATTAAAAATAAGTTATCATATATTTAAAAAACGAATACATGTGAAAACGGACACTGATCGCTTAAGCAATACTAGAAATACTTTATCGATTGGCTAAAATATACATGTATTTGTGAAAAAATACATAAATACAAATATAAATATAGTAAATGTATATGACACAATTATATGTAGACCCATATAGATATTGTTTCGTTCACACATATATCCCCAGTCTTACGTCAAATGATATAAATTATAGTATATTTAAATGCAGGTATAAATAATTTATCAGATCTTAAATATGTCGTTGTTAGTTAAGAAGATTAGGATATTTCTCCTCATTAATGTGCATTAATCATTGACCGACCTTAATCCGTATTGTCTGATGCTACAAACCACTTAGTATTATTAGTCACATAAAAATCAAGTTCGTAGGGGTACCGGAATAAATAACCTTAGTATAACAAATTTACAAGGGCAACAACGTAAAAGACCCGAACAGTTACCCACTTCCTTCAATGTGTCGGCTAAGTCAATTATGATGGTACTAATCTTTTTATATATATAGTTTATGGGCATAATTACAATTAATCGGTGAAATATTAAAAAATTACAAACAAAATTAATTCCACGCAAATCTCGAATACCGGTCTTTTATGTCCAAACAAATGTCAACACCAATTGAGCTATGTCTTTATTAACCAGTAACACAGACCTAATTTTGACATCCTAAAGTTTAGGTACTAAATGACTCCAATTATAAACAAAGGGATTACATTGAAACAATCCGACAACAAACTGCGTCGCTAGTCCTTTTTAAATTGAAATGGATTGACCTTGAAGGTTATTTTTTTATAATTTACACACAATAGGGGAAGTCGATGAATAAATTATCCCCGCTCTCCATCGACACCACACCTAATTAGAAAGGGCCCATTTGCCTTTGCCTTTAGGAGCAGTGATAAGTGGTGGGGTGTGAGCACTTGTGAAGGATTGGATTTGCCATCCAAAAGAGATTGACGGTGCAGCTTGTTGTTTGTCTCCCATCAATTTCTATGTGATGATTACACAAAGTAATTAGGGACTTCTTAAGGTGTCTAAGCTGGAATACTAAATCCGTCACCTACGTGGCACCCTATTATTTCAAGTTGGTAATGGTCATGCGAATCGATTTTAGCAATCAGGTTCTAGTCTCACGAGCTGCATTGCCATCTTTGAGTCGCAATTATGTTTTGAGGAAGAACTGGTACCCTTTCTTAAGATTTGGGGTGTCTATCGAGTCGAACGTAGTGGTCCAATGACTAGAACTCGTTATAATTTAACGAGCTGGCCGATTCGAGCATGGTTAAGTTATGTTGATGCGACAATAAATCAAGTTATTTGTATAAATTTCAGTTAGGTTTTCTCATGTAAGACTGATTTGTCAATGTGTAAGTTAAATCAAATCCACATCAAGAGAAGAAATATACAGGGTAACGAAAATTATCTAGAATTTCTCTTAGATTCGAACCTATAGTTTTTTTAAAGAAAAAAGGGGTCTCCAACGTATAGATGTATACCCAAAAACTTCAACATTTATCACTTTAAAGTATTACATGCCCGAAATATGGGTCCGGACATCAGAAAATTTTTTACAAAAACCAACTTTCTACCAGTGCATTTGCATGAGCCACCACATTTTCACCGTACATACGGGTATGCCAGAAGATGCTATCGTTTATGGCATGCCAGATCGCCCATGCCATCACCACGAGCTTGGCCCTCTCTTTCTCTGATCCCCTCCAATCATGTCCTATGGATGCCCAAAAGTCTGTTAACCCATTGAAACAAAGTGGTACCTCAAAAAAGACCATGCCTTCTCCGATTGCTTGCACCTGAAGAATAAGTGATCTGAGTCTTCTTTCCCTTCCTGACATCGTGAGCAAATGAGATCCACACCTGGCACAAACCGCATGATTCTAGCCCCTGTCAAGAGTCTGCCTCTTCTAAAAATTCACATGAAGACTTTCACCTGCGTTGGAATCTTTCACTTCTATATCCTCCTGCAGGAGGATTCGAACCTATAGTTGAAGAATATTTTTCAACAAAGATGTAAATTAGGAAAGATTGGCTGACAAAATATGAATCGAAGACTCAATCTTGATATACCTACAAACAATACATTTTTGTTTCCGCAAGATGTATTGGAAATTACCGATCATTTGGTCGGAATGGAATTTGGAATGGGCACACTTGACAATACGAATTATTTGAAAAATAAGTGTATTTACAAAATCATCTCCCTTAAAGTGAATAAAAAATAATTAAGGAAAACCTATATTGCTTAGATAGATTTTTTGAATGGAAAAAAGGGTGCCACGTCGTAAAGACGTACACTGTGTGCTTGTCTTCACAGGGGTGCCAATACTTAGATATGTATTTAATATCTTCTCAAGCCATCGAGCTGGAACTTTTCTAATACCAAAATTTGGATGGATTATTATTTTTTTCAATGCGGTCAACCTATGACGTGCAAATCTTTGAAATATGCGAAGAGGATCGTAACTTATTGACTAAATATAAACTCCTTTAAGATACGGTTGTCATCAATAACTTCTGGACCATTCTCACTCTATGATCGACTTCATGACCATTGGAACGATTCAACATTTACCAAGTGTAGGATTTTTCAAAGTCTTGCCGCAACTAATTTGCAGTGAGAATCCACTCAATAGTCTAGTGGTAGTACCGATGTTCGAATCTCAAGAGGGACGCTCAAGACGAAGAATTAATCTACAACAAACAAAGAGCCCTCTAAAGGACAAAAACAACTTGAAATGGAGGGTAACTATGAACCAGGGTTTCAGATTTCACGATTTCGATGACACCAAAATTTCGAGCAGAACTGTGATATGGAGACCTTTTCAGGTCATTCCTTCACAAATGTTGATCGATAAGGTCAAAATATCACAACATTGTGTCGATACGATAGTCGAAACTGAAATTTAAACCCTTGTGTGGTATTGAAGCCATGTTCATGTTTGAAGACCATGTGGGCCTCGTGTTTCCATTTTAGAGGTTATTCCTCAAGAGTGTGTTTTTGTAATATCTTTCTCTGGTGAATAAAAGGGGATATTTGGACCCCTGGAATTATCGGGATTACTATTTAAAAAAAACTAATTTTAACGGTCAAACTTCTGAACCAACACCATGATTATAAAATGTACTAAACCTTCTCCCACTATAAGCAGGGTCGGCTACATGGATTCTTTTGCTCAAATCCATGTTGAAAGATTCGACTATTTTTTACGCTGGTCGTCGACTACCCAACGTAACTCCTGCAAGAGTGGGATTTGAACCTTAATCTTTTGTGTGGTAGACACACTACACTACACCAGACCGGTAAGCGGGTACTGGAATATATTTCAACTAGAACTGTTTCGAAAAAATTGGAAAAATTAGTAATTGTATGACGTATTCATCTCGAAGGAGTGAGAAATTATAACGTTACAAAGAACACGATCCGAGAGCTTGGTAGCCCTAGAGGAATACGACACAATACGTTGATGATCAGTCACACGCGACCACCAAAGAAGAAAACTCACTAAGAAACAGAATAAGTGAAACTTGATCAAATCTAACCATAGCCCCTACAATGATCAAATGGAATCCAATTATATCATATTAAAATTATAATTCATTTTTTTTTCAAAAAGAGAAGTAATAACCTTAATAAGATTATGCTTCATAAGACAAAAAAGCATGTCCATGTCAAACCCGATTGATCGATAAGTACTAATTCCGTCGTTCAGTGCCACGATATTTGTTCTTCATTAATAACTTGAGTCCTGTCTATCCAAAGAGAATTGACTGCTGAAAACACAACTGGGTGAAGATGATGACCAAGAACAGATGTTATGATAAACAATCAGGAGATGAATGCTGCACAAAGTAGCCCGTGCAATTTCGATGAACCGTTGCATAGTTGAGGACCACTTTCTATCAGGCTAGTACTTAGTCAACATTCTAGAGATTTATGCTGCGCAAAAAGCGAAGAAGCAAACAGAGACAGCCACACAATGAGGAAATATCACCGATGTTCTTCACGATTATCACAACATACACAAATACGGCAAGTAGACTGACTGAACGATTCAGGAAACATGAAGAAGCTACAGTTTCAGCAACGCCAACAATAACCGAATGCGAGAAGAGACATTTCAACTCTAGACACAGTTTGTGCTCGATGGAAAATGAACTTGCGCATCAGAAATCGAGCGCAGAGATCTCTTGCATTAGGATGTAAACATCTAATATATACAACCATCTAAAATCTGTTTGACTAGTGTTGAAGAATGTGATCGGTATCCGCGTCACTTACTTTGCAAGGGAAGTATCTGATCTTACCGAACCTTAGGTGAAATGAAACAAACCTATATATCACTCAGTCATAAGTTGCAACAAATTTGCATTATATTATGAGTAGTTTGCAAAATATGTGTTATGTTTTGTATGCCGCAACTACAAGAAAAGTGCAGCAGCTACATGTTTCACCTTCAGGTCTGTACAAAAGGTGCATGCGGTTGTTTGTAACATTCGATGTTACGACGCGTGCAGGCATGCCATGTGGTCTTCTATGTCGACCAACCGCACCAACCTGATACCGTAACACACCCACTAGATGCTTCACATCAAACGCCATATAGCTGGTTGAACAAAAACAGACCAACTTGATGCGGGTGTAGTTGAAAATGCTGAAATCCGCCTTTGTGATTGCCATGAAAACTGCAAATCAGAACTGCAATGCATGTATTAATGAATCAACCTGGTTAGAGTCCATAGATGCATCAGATCCCAGTGCTGGTTGAAGCTAAAGGACCTTCCATGATCTGCTCGCTGAATGCCTAGTTCATGCTGCAGGCAAAAATCTAGTTCAGTCTCCTGATATACTGATCCATGAACTGGCTGTCTGCTTAAAAAGACGAAGTTCTCAAAGTATACGATCAGTTCCTTTGAAAGGAATAAAAAGGCAACGGCAATGCAGAGCAAGTGATAGAATTTATGATCACATGAAACGTTGTGCACAACTGCTACTATATCGATTAAATACACAATGTAAATTCATACAGTTGAGATGATCATCCAATCAAACCACACCTATCTATACCAATGCATAGATAGGTAAAGATCATGGATTTAGATGACCACCGCAAAGCCGGTGGCATGCACACGGCCATTTTCCCAGCTTTTTCAGCATTGATACGGGTGGAGTGCCCCCTTCTCAGATGTCGGCATGGAATTAATCCTACCATATATGTCGGGCATCTTCTTGGACACTTGAACTATCGATCAATAAGGCAATATAAATGGACAAGACACTATTACCAACATTTAGATATGTCAAGAGCTGCTACAACTTCAGTTTTGTCTTCAATTTTTGGATGTAACCATATACTTGTATTATTATTTATTTCAAATTAAACAATTCAATGATATGGTAGGATGTGTGTGTATACAACGTGTTAATATAACTTTTGATATAATAAAAGTACATGATTTCTTCACATATCAACTTCCCTTAAACCCCCAAATGTAAAAGAAAGGTAGAATTGCATAATTTGTACATTTTGAAACTAGTAGAAACTTTATTATTTCGATGTTAATTGATTTTAATCAGTTTTGACACGATTATGAGATTTCGCTGGCTATATGCCGACATCATATTTTCTTTTTATATTGGTGAAACAACATCGACCTCCGCACTTAAAACCTTCGAACAGGTAACAGGAAGCTCTTGGTCAAATTATTAAAATACTAGAAACAAGTACCAGAATGAAATTAGCATGACCTCGAATTCATGACTGTTTTTTTTGATGTATCTCATCCTAGCGACTTTCATTTTTCTCACTATATGAATACTGAAAACACCACCATGTGACAAATAATATGCAAGACATGCCACTTGGTGTTACTCGTATCTAGAGAACCAATATTCCAAAGAAATAATGTATAAAATCAGAAACAAAAATTATAAAGACATCACAAATCGCTTATATGCTTGTAGCATCACATTCACATCCACATTATTCCACCGAAGAAAATCAAAGCATTGGATGTTACCTTTCCTGGCTTATCAGCGTACATCATATTCTCTGTCAACTCCTTGCACTGTTAAGAGCTAAACACATAAATATCTGAGAATGAAGGAGAATTAATCCTGATGAAACATGATGGTCCATCTTATCAACGATGGGTATACCTTGATAGAGCTGTGAAAGGGCAGAGAGAACCTTATTGACTTAGAATTTTGCGGATCTCCAGGCTCCAATGTGAGCTATTAAAGGAAATGGGAAAAATAGAGCTAATTGAGCATATAAAGCATATGAAAAGGATGGCTAATATATATATATATATATATATATATATATATATATATATATATATATATATATAGGGAATTTATCCAGAGAGCACAGGGCCCATTTGAGTTCAGATGAGCACTCAATCCTAGCCGTCCAACGCAAAAAAATAGGAACCAATTAATCCTAAAAAATAGGAACCGATTTTGTATGGAAATAAAACAAAATCGGAAATTAGAACATTGCTAAAAATAGCATTGCATTTGTGGAAAGAGGAAGGCGCGTGCATTTGATTGGTAAAATCTATCGTTTCATTTCAACGCATGGCATTTGTTTCGTTCCAACGCAAGATGGGAGGTATGTGATTCGATTTCATAATTTAATCGCTTATTTCTATCATAATTTCGTTGTTTTAATGATTTTTTGATTTTTAACAATGTTTGTTTTGGGATCAATACGACGAGATGATGAATACATTAATTTTTTTATGAATACTGCATATTTTTTATCGTAAGCGATGTTTTACTCGAGAAGTGTGATTGGAATATGAGAAAGTTTTATTCATAATATCGATTTTTATTCATTTTGATACACGATTTGTATTCCTAATTGATTTTTTATCGAAGGTATTTTGATTTCATATAATAAAAAGTTACAGTAAATTTGTAACTTTATTGTTGGTTTTGAGTAACTTTATTACAAGTATCAGTAAGTTTTATATATATGTTAGTAAGAAATTCCATATAACTTGTACTAGTAACTATCGGATAATGACCAGTAACAATTAATATACGCTTTGGTAACATTGTAAACCATTACTAGTATTTTATTAACTTACATATATAACAAGTAATATTTACACTATCCATCAGTAACTTTTTAGCATGTAGAAGTAACTTTATAATAATAACAAGTAACTCTCGTAACATTGTTACTTTTAATGTTTTACTTTGAATATATACTGAGTATATCTACTTAATTTACTTATAAGATATTTTATGTTACTACTACTAACAAAATTGTTACTTTTAATGTGTTACTTTGAAGATATACTGACTATAATGCTGAGTTACTAACAATTCATTACAAGTTACTTGTCATATAACAAACGTTACTAACATTTCATTACAAGTTACTTGTCATTGAATGATTCTTACTGAAGCGAGTATATTGCTGAGTTACTAACAATCATTGCAAGTTACTTGTCATATAATAAATGTTACTAACAATTCATTACAAGTTACTTGTCATTCAATGATTCTTACTGAAGTGAGTATATTGCTGAATTACTTTTCTTTATACAATTCTTACTATTCACGAATATAAATTAACTTATTGTTTCTTGCAGAACAATGCACAATTTGGTGTCTTGAAGAAGCTGTTGTTATGCCAAGGAGCGAGAGCAAAACAACATCATCTAAATGAACTAGAAGACAGTTGACATTTGGATGTTCACCATATAACTATAATTAAGTAATTTATGTGTGACTTTCGGTAACACTTGACGTATTACAAGTAATTAAATAGGCTACATAAGTAAAGAAGGCATGATTCGATAGTAATTCAAAACAAAGAATAAAACAAATAAGATATATAGAAGCATCAGTAACATATAATAAATTGTAGGTAAAAGAAGGTAATGGAATAAGTAAGTTGGAATAAGTATAAAAAATCACGTAACCAGTAACTTATGTATTGCTATCAGTAACACTCGATACATTATAAGTAATTAAAAATGTTATATAAGTAAATAAGAGGTGCTTCAGTAAGACTCAAAGTATTAAGTAACTATAACATTAGTAACAATCAAAATGACTTCAGTAAAATGGACATTTGTAATCAGTACTTATTGTATGGACATTAGTAATTCACATACTTAATTACTGATCCCACAACAATAGTTACTTGAGAACTGAATATGTATTACTTGAGTAACATGAATGAATTACTGATCTCTGTACAATGTAATGTTACAGATGTAAAATAACTATAAATTCAGTAACAATCATAATGCGTTCAGTAATATGTATATTTGTAATAGGTAATTATTGTATGGACATTAGTAATTGACGTAATCAATAATTATAATCAGTAATTTATCTTTTCTAATCCAAACGTGGAATGATCATTCCATAAATAGAATATATGCTGACAATAATTTAAATGCGTATTTTTTATCTTACTAAAACCGACCACCTATTTTTAAGGAAATGATTTAATTCGAATTCTTATTATGTTAATAATGCATGCACATTGTTATTGCCAAAACCGTCCCCTTCCAAATAGAACCGACACATACACGTGGCGAGCCCACATTTGGTGCTCACCACGACCCAAATCGGCACAGTGCCCTCTGGATATGCCCTCTCTCTCTCTCTCTCTCTCTCTCTATATATATATATATATAGTTAGACAAGTTTGCCAATCATCTTGGACTTTCTTCCCTTTTTTTAGAACAAAAAGATGACTTTCGTCGTGGGTAGTCACCCTGATATCATTAACTTGCCATTACAAAAATCAGAAATGTAAGTCCTTACTTGAGCCTTGTTTGCAGCCTTTAAATATGGTCAGCTTGAGAAGGCACACTAGGAAGTGTCCCTTCCCAGCTTAGGGACGGCTAGGAAACTGATGTCTCCTTACTTAAAGTGGAAAGATCGACGTAGGCAACATTGACTTCTGCAGATCTGTGGATCGGTTATATGGCAAGATGAGACGCAGTCATGATGGCACTTAGGTGGCCTCGACCCCATGAGGGTGGTAAGAAGCAGTTCTTATCCCTCTTGGGTCCGATTGTACCATGAGACTCACTCAACTCCTCTTGTGGAACGAGGCATCGAGTTTTCAGCCCCTTATCTCAAGGTGGCTCTAATTGTTCTTTGGAGAGACCGATGCCATCCTTGATATTTCTTCTTTGCCATTCTCTACCCCCAGCCATCACCTCCTCTTCCACATTCCACCCAACCTCTTCAGTAAGTAGGCAACTTGTCTCCCAGTGTAAGCTTGCCAAGGTCGGGGAGGGGATTAGGACGTGTAGGAAGGGCAGACAGGTTGCATGAATCAATGGTAATGAGGGGTAGGGGGTGTGAGTCTGCCAAGTGTTGGTCAACAACAGGCTTCAACCATTTGGAACGGTCAGCGAATGGCACACGAGAATACAAGTTTGTGTGTGGGCGGCAGTGGTTTGGAGCAAATGATTTTTTAGTAGGAAAATTGAGGATGATTGGTGAAAATTTTCCAACTTTTATTCAAAAATGTTACATGTAACATCGTCTGTAACAACATGTCGCATTCAAGTAAATTATAACCCACACCCATACTTTGTGAGTTTTTATGTTCGCAACGTCCTCCTTGGTGGCATGGCACATTACTTATTCTCAGTGACAGTGACGGTTGCACACTCACAGCTTAGGCCCCTTCATCTAGCCATTTCCACTATCAGAGGGAACCTTCTTTGATACCATTTATAGTGCCCTGGGATTAGGTTCCCGGTCCGCTATCGAGAAAAAAGTGACCATGACACCTTGTTGAGTTCAGGCCCAAATGAACCCGATGACAATCACCTAAAATACTTAAGCCCAAATTGTCAAGTAGTAATCCCTGCCACTTATAACCCACACTTCATGAGTCTTAGATGTGAGACTGCGTTTGGGGATTGGGGTGTTATGGAGATGTTTAGTCCCACATGGATGAGTGCAAGGGTTTGGTTCACTTGGTGGGGCTATATATGAAGTCCCGTACCATGTTTATCCATTGAGAAAAGTGAATAGAAAATATAGTCCTTACGGTTTTTTCCTGATGATTTCATCTTGCTTCTCATGGAGTAGGGTTCCATGTAAAATAATATTTTCTTGTTCTTGATTCCATAATTTATCTGTTTTATTTTCACAATTGCTTATCATAAATATGTGTTGCAAAATACTCAACCTTGGATCAATATCCGCCAATGTCTGCGGTGCGTAGCAATGTCAGGACACTTTGATGGCAACTAAATTACAACTTTCCAAGTATTTAGAAGAAATAGTTCAATCTTCTAACTGCACCGTAAAAGGGGTACAACTATTCTTCCTCTCTTAATAATATGTCATGTGTCCAACCCACATTTAACTTGAGAAGAGCACTATCAAGTTTTACGATCTCCATGCAAGACTTCTCAGTTGTCATCAGTGTTTTACTAATTGCATAATGCAACGTTTCAATAGATCACTAACATCCAACTCAAATACACACAGGAAACACGAACCGCCTTCTTTATTGTCCTTGATCAATTAGGAAGTATATGTATATATGAAACCCCCAAACTTAGCAACACGGTTTGAACATGGCACACGATCCCAAAGCCATAGAGATGCAAGTTCCACATTACTGTTTGATTTGTTAGCATGTAAGACCATAATTACACATGATAGGGTGTGTAGACAGAAAAGCGCATCTTAAAACATGAAAATTTAGAATCCATTGCTAAAATAATGAAATCTACAACGAGACTCAAAGATGAATTTTAAATTTCTGAAGAAACAGAAAATAGCAAGGTATGGCACCCACAAGCAAGTATAAATAATAAAATATTCTTATAAATACCCCTGGTTTTCTGTTTTCCTTTTTGTTGCAGCGGGTGCTCCTAGATCTTCAATATTTGATAGAACCTGTGTAAATCAATATGATGAAATGATACAAAATAGAGAAAATAGAAAAAATTAAAGCTATCAAATATTACCTTGGGATTTACAGGTTGAGCTTTCGATTTGGATGGGATGTTAACAAGTTCACGATGTATGCCATTGCTGCGTTGTATCCTAAATGTTGAAGAATGGTCTTGGTGGGCTTGTGTTTAGTCCCACATCTTGGAGTGGTGACTTTTGGTCACATTGGTGGGGCTATATAAAGAGCCACACATCCATTGTAACCTTTGAGAAAGTGAATGCAAAATCAGCTCTTTGAGGCGGTTCTCCCGTGGTTTCATCCCGCTCCTCACGGAGTAGGGTTCCACGTAAAATCAAAGTCTTAATTTATCTTGTTCTTGCTTTGATTCGCTTCCGCATTTTATATTTCAACATGGTATCAGAGCAAGTTGATCTGGGGATCGTTTTTTTATTTCGATATTTTCTGAAGATATTTTTGTTATTGGGTCGAAGGTGGATTGTGTATTCCCTCATGTTTTATGAAGATCCTTTTTTGTTCTTGGCTTCGATTGTTGCTCTTGTGGAGCATGCCATCTCCATAGCCTTCGAGCAGAGCACGCGATCTGCTTGTCAAAAGGTTGCAGATCAGAACCAGGCTTCTTGTTCATTCTTCCGCAAAATGCTCGTGGCAATCAACTCCAGGCCTCTCGAGTTCAGTATACATCATGGCAACGTTGGAGCCTCTGACACCTGCGCCTCCACGCCCTTGCACGCAGGCCCTGCCCTAAGCGCCTCCAGCACTCATGCCCGCGCACCCTTGCGCGGTGCGCCTCCAGCCCCAGCCTTGTGCGCCCCAGCCCTTGGGCGAGACCCTCCCCTGCCTGCGCGCGCAGTCCCTGATCAGCCGCCATTACTGCACGACGCCCGTGCTCCAGATCTCCGTGCGCCGTCTGCGCGCCCTGGGCGTGACCCCACTGCATCCTGCATGCCTTCCATCCTCCTGCGCCTTCGACCTCGCGCGCGACGCCGCCTGCGCGCGCGCCCCCTGTGCCTCATATGCCCCCTGCGGCCACCTGCACGACGATTCCCCTGCGGGCATTCCCTTGTGCGTTGAGTTGACATGTCGACCACGAAGCCTCCCTCCCTTGGCGGTGCACTTCTCCACGCCACCCTCTTCGCCAGACAGCGTGCGCAGCCTCCCCTTGGTATCCGGAACAGAATGGGAAAGAATGGCAGATCCGTAACAGAATGAGACCACCGCGTCATCCAGGGGTGCCGCCAATTATGTGATGAATACTCCATCGGGGCGGCAGTTGAGGAAGGGGTTCCCAAGTGGGAACCCTAATGAGCCGTTGTTTTTTTAAAATGTGAATGAAGAAAAATGGGGGGAGAGAAAGGCCATTAAAAACGAAAGGGAAGATGGCTGTTGGTTTCTTAAAAAAATAAGGAAGGAAAATGGGAGAGAGGGTCATGCCCTGAGGATTTTTTTTAAAATAATTATCAAGAAATTCATAATTAATTAAATAAGCATCAAAGAAAAAAAAATTAAAAAAATAGGCATCGATCGGCACCTGAGGTGCCGATTTGGGGCGCCCCCTCCAAATCGGCACCTCAGGTGCCGATTTGGGCAGAGGCGCCAAATCGGCACCTCAGGTGCCGATTTGGGATGGGCAATTTACAAATCAAATCCCTTCAACAATGTATTTGAAGTTCAGTACTGCCAGAGATTACAAATTATTATTATCTTCATTAGATATGAATAATTTAAAAATATTTTGAGGAATTATGTAAATAATTTTACAAAATATTATTCTACAATTATATTTATGTTCATTTGAGTAAATTTGAGGAATTACTTAAATAAATTCTAAAAAATAAAATATCAATATTTTCCTTTATCACACTATTTTGGATCTATCAGTAGAGCTTCGTGGTCTCATCTTCTTCCCGATAACGTTATTGTAAAATGTTAAGTATATCTCTATTTTTTTATTATATTGTCCATTATTGATACATACTTAGAATATTTATAATTGACATGTCAACAATATTGTATTAAATATGAAGAAATTGAGAGTGTGAACAACATCATTTATCATTGATATATGTGAACTCAAAAAGGTACAACTTGACATGAATTAATTTTAAAAAATTACAAGTATTTTATTAAATTCATAAGAGAAGAAATATGAGTTTACAAATAATAAGAAAAAAAATTACAATAACTTAAAGTTTCCATATCTTCATAAATCCCTTCAGACCTCCTCCTCCACCTCCTGCACCACCTCCCTTGTCGTTTCCTTTCCCTCCATCTCCTAATTTTTTGTGAGTCTCTTCATGTGTTGTCTTCTTCTTCTTTTGCTTGGACATTTGTTCTGAATGTGTTGGAACGTGCCCTGGAGGATGCGGTCTAGCTGACGACTTCCGTGGCGGTTCGATTGTTTGTGATTCCTGATTCCTTGACGTTCGTACACTTGTTGAATGGCGAGGCGGCTCTGATGGAGGAGGCTCCGTGATCCTTACTCCGGGAGAAGGTATTCGAGGCGGCTCCGGACGTTGTTGTGGTATCGTGGATATACCAAACAACTGTCTATCAAAATCTGTTACCTCCATTTGCCGAACACTATCAAATATCTGCGACTGCAAATCTTCTGAACTGTATTGAGTAGACGGTATGAGCTGAGAGGGTCCAGAGTCAAATTGAGTCGAAGGTCCAACAAGCGATGGTCCTACAAGATTGTGACATTTTCATTGTTATAAGTATCACAAAATTTAAACATAACTTATTGAATTGAGTTTGTATATTGTATAATATATTTATACCTGAACCTCTAAATCCGACTTCACCAATTTGAGACCCTCTAAATCCATACTCGATATAGCTCATACCTGAAAGATGTTAATTACATTATATGTCAAATAACTTACCTAATAAGTAAGAGGAGAATGCAATGTAATAAATTAAGTACACTATTACCTGTAGATACGAATCCTGGTTGAATTGGTGGAACTTCCTGTCCGATGTATCCCTGACTCGAAGGACCAGCAAATGATGATCCTGCAAATTGAGATTGACTAAAAGCTTCTCCTCCATATCCTGCAAGAATTAGATATTCAACTTTTAGAAAATAATATCTTGCAACGGATGTTCGTCAATCACACGGGTCGCTTGTTGTTCGTCATCAATATCTTGCAACGGATGTTCTGTCCTAAAGAAGACGTCGCGTATCCAAGACAACTTCACCTTTCCACTCTTTATCCGAGTGGGTACTACTCCTAACAAACTCATGCACTCTGCATCCCATCCACCAGGCGGAGAATCCGGACCAGTTACAGGTAGCCCATCAACCTTTAAACCACTAATTAATCCCATATCCTGAAGAGTAATAGTAGCCTCTCCTAAGCGTAGGTGAAATGTGTGTGTCTCAGGTCTCCATCTCTCTAGTAAGCTTGTCAGTAATGATGGATCCATTTGAACTCTTCTCATATTCACCACACATGAAAAACCAGACGCTTCTATTAATCGTTCAACTACGCTACTCTTCTGGTCAGAAATGGTGTTAAGTAACTCATTATGCTCTACAAATCGAATCTGTAAAATATATTAAATGAAAAAATGAGAAACAGTATTACCGAACTAGTAAATTTTAAAAATTAAAAAAATTACTTACCGAACTAGTGGGTTGTGATGATCGATGGTCGTTCTGCATATACAATACTGAGGTATCTACTGGTCCAGGAAGCCTATCCATCTGTGCCATCTACATTAACAGCCACAAATGTCATGAAAAAATAACAATAAATACAAACAATCATCATAAATACAAACAACCGTGAAAATGTTCTTGTTTGACGCCTTGGGTTTGTATTGCACATGATTTTCCATACTCCACTTCTGTAAATCGTATTGCAGATCTCTTTTCGACTTATAACTCCTACCTAACCAATAATTTAATCCGGAGTCATCGTTGGATTCTGATTGACTCTCTACAAATACTACATCTTCTGCTTCTGCGATTTCATGATCAAAAACGTTCGACAACTCCTCCATCGGTTCTTCTTCAGCATCATCGTTATTAGCAGAATATGAGTTCCCCCTATCCTCATCACCTAGGGCTAGAACTAACGAACCATAACCAAAATCATGACAGGTATTACCACCAACATTTTCTTCTAATGTTTGAGTATCATTTTCTGGCTCGTCATTTTCAGACTCCTCATTTTCATCTACTGTTTGAGTCTCATTTTCTGACTCATCATTTTCGGACTCCTCATTTTCTTCAGATATTTCTGTCACTAAGTCATCTTCTACATTTACTTGTGATGGCCCTTCGATATCCTCAAACATGGTCTCATTTGTTGGCCTGATTTATTTAAATTTTTGTCAGTTTAAATATAAATGGTGAAAATGTTATATAATTTGAATGTGAATAATTTTACCTCGAAGATGACGGCATATTTTCCATATTAAAGGGAGTAGCTTGTACGAAAAGATGGATAAATCTCACATCGACGATTGAACTCAACATTGCTAATGTTGATTTATCATCGTCAATCGGTACTGCAAAGAAAGTTGATCCCTCATACAACCACTTACAAGTTAATGTAAGTATATACTTGTCGAGGGGGAGATCGGTGACTTCGGAAACTCGAGACAGTAAGCCAATGTAAGTTAATTGGCATGGTAATGTAACCATCCGTTTCTTACCCCTAATATATTCTACGTGGTCATCAGAGACATCAATCGATCCTCCCCAATATATTAATACATGAGCGGTGTTGGGGGCCATCTATACGAATAAAATAATGATTTAATTAGTTTAATTACACAAAATAATTACTTAATAATCGGATGTAACAATTACTTTACGAATAAAATAACATTTCACTCGGCTGTTATCTTTGACAATCAATAATTCAATTGATATACTAATCACTCAGAAATGGAATCCAAAAGTCCGGTCTTGGGGGCTCATCGGTGCTCACCACAGTGAGTCCTGCCAGCGCTGTATAGAGACCCTCTCGGCGCTCGATTCCAAATCTAAATGACAGTAATTTTAACATGAATTTGTGCACTTTTAAATCTAAATAAAAATCTCCTAATAAAATGTCTACTGCCCCCTACTTACTTAATTTCGATTTAAATAACTATTACAAAAATTTCTTCATTAAATGTCTAATGTGAGTGACATTAAAAAAATCATATTACATTTATAATTACTATTGTCCAACATCATTAGATTACTTCATAGACAAATGATTTACCATTAAAAATAAACAATAATTATTTTGAAATATGTTTTAACTAATCATGAATTTTGCACAACTAATTACTTGTTAAATTTAATAAAAATTCATGAATAAAATTACCTGGAAGATGCGTGTCTTCTACAAGAAATGTTATCCAAAATATAATAATATAGCGTCCTCACTGATATAGCGTCCTCACTGATAGAACCCTGCAAAAAACGCAGAACAAAATCTACAAAAAAAATCTTATTCTTACTTGAATAAGATTAATCGAGAGCAGCAATCGCACTTCAGAATACAGAATCAGGGAACCAGAGAGAATGAATGGGGAGATGATGAAGAAGGAAATGAGAGGGGGAAATTGTGAGGAGGATGGAATGAGGGGGGGCGTTTTATATAGGAAATGGGGAGGAGGGGACCGTTGGCAAATTTCCAACGGCCCTCTCCCAAATCGGCACCTCAGGTGCCGATTTGGGACATGCCCGTTGGCGCGCCTCCCAAATCGGCACCTGAGGTGCCGATTTGGAGAGGACGCCAACGGCTATCTCCCAAATCGGCACCTGAGGTGCCGATTTGGAGGGGGCGCCCCAAATCGGCACCTCAGGTGCCGATCGATGCCTATTTTTTTAATTTTTTTTCTTTGATGCTTATTTAATTAATTATGAATTTCTTGATAATTATTTAAAAAAAAATCCCAAAAAAGAGAGTCGATGTATGAAAAAAAGAAAAAAAAGCCAGGAAAGAAAAAATGATGAAAAAAAAGTAGTCAATGATTCCTTTGAAAGAAAGAGAAGGGGGCAAATATGTGAAAAAAATGAGATTGAAAAAAGAGGCGATGAAAATTTGAGGAGTCGTGGTGGAAAAAATGTGAAAAAAAGAGATTAAAAAAGGAGAGATGAATGTTTGTGAAAAAATACAGTAAAAAAAATGTGTTGGGATTGCAGAAAAAACTTGTTGATTCTTCATTGTTCTCCCAACTTGGTCGTTTCCGACAAACTTGGGAGAAAGGGGGAGTGATGGGTAGAGCATTCCATGCTCTACCATTGTTGGGTAGTGGAGCCTTCCCTACCATTGTTTGAAGTGTTGGGTAGTAGTTTCTGAGTCCTACCATTGTTTGAGGTGCTCTATTTGAGTACCTATGTTTTCTGGAGTTCTCTAGAGGGAGACTCATTGCTTGAGGTGCTCTATTTGAGTACCTATGTTTTGTGGAGTTCTCCAGAGGGAGACTCATTGCTTGCGATGCTCTATTTGAGTACCTATGTTTTGTGGAGTTCTCCAGAGGGAAACTCATTGCTTGAGGTGCTCTATTTGAGTACCTATGTTTTGTGGAGTTCTCCAGAGGGAGACTCATTGCTTGAGGTGCTCTATTTGAGTACCTATGTTTTGTGGAGTTCTCCATTGGGAGACTCATTGCTAGAGGTGCTCTATTTGAGTACCTATGTTTTGTGGAGTTCTCCATTGGGAGACTCATTGTTGGCTCCATTCTCTATCGGTCGTGAACTCCACTATGTATGGATATTCCCACGGCATGTTTACATGGCCGTGAACTCCACTATGTATGGACATTCCCACGACGTTCTTGTTGACCCTTCGGAGTGATGGAGCAGTCTTCAGTGAAGACATGTTGCGAGCCGGAGTACTCCATGATGAAGACTCAATTGCTGATCAGATATCTCTGCAAATCATTATTCACACCCAAGTCTCTAGTCCCTCCTCACCAACATGACATGAAAGCATCGTCTTCGGCAGCAATCGACAGCGTGCGTTGAATTGACATTGTATGTTTTTCATGTGGTTTGTATGTGAGTGGGTGCATTCTTTTTGTTTATCCAAGCTTCGCATTGCATGCTTAGCTTGAGGGGGAGTGTTGAAGAATGGTCTTGGTGGGCTTGTGTTTAGTCCCACATCTTGGAGTGGTGACTTTTGGTCACATTGGTGGGGCTATATAAAGAGCCACACACCCATTGTAACCTTTGAGAAAGTGAATGCAAAATCATCCCTTTGAGGCGGTTCTCCCGTGGTTTCATCCCGCTCCTCACGGAGTAGGGTTCCACGTAAAATCAAAGTCTTAATTTATCTTGTCTTGCTTTGATTCGCTTCCGTATTTTATATTTCAACACTAAAAAAAGAACAGCTCTCTTAAACCACCCCAATAATTATATTACTGGCAACAAATAAAAGCACCATTAAGAGAACATTTAAGAGAAATAAAAGGATTTTTACAAATCAGTATACATAGAGAGACCAATCAGTAACTAGAGCTAGACGAAAGCAAAAACAAATACTTTTTACCATGTCAAGTGGGTATGCTAGATGCACTCTTTGCCTGTGTTCAGGTACTACCCGAACTCATCTCTACAATAAATGATGTAAATTACTGCCATGCAGGATCTAAGAACCTGTTTTGTATATCTATTTTCTATGTGGGTGGGATATTGTCACTTCAACTTAACTGCAGAACAAGATGAGAAAAAATTCTGTCCCCGAACATTTGTCAGAAAGTCTGACTGACATCATACCTTCCCTGCAACTAATTTACTGCAGTCAACAAAATGTCCTATAAAATCTCAAGATTGCCTAGCATGCTTCTCACTTGTGGAAAAAACAATCAAATAGGATTATCTCAGAAGAAGAGCATCCCTGGCACTGGACCACTAAAATAATGGATCTTCTACAGCTTTCTGTAAGAAATCAAAAGCTGGTGGATTTTACATTTACAAATATACTAGATAAGCATGTCTTGAGACGGAGGAATAATGATATTAAGAAGACAGGAGTCACAGGACAGCTTAAGTTGTCGGTCTTCGCACTTTTTAACTTTAAAGCATCCACGATGGATCTAATGTGCATTCCTATATGTTTTTATCTGCGAACTGGCTCTAGAAAAATGTGTGCTTCAAATCATATCCTAAGGCAAAGACAACACAGTACAGAATGAAAGATCGAAAGTCTGATCATTGAGAAATAACATGACCTCTAGAGGTATCTTGAGATATATACCAAGCCAATGTAAATTATCATCAGTTACATTTGAAAATATTGATCAATTTTATTTTACAAGGTGAATATCTCAGAAAGAGGGTGAAAGCATGCTTCTGTTTGCA
Organism: Ottelia alismoides; assembly: GCA_037367405.1. Classification (NCBI taxonomy): domain Eukaryota; kingdom Viridiplantae; phylum Streptophyta; class Magnoliopsida; order Alismatales; family Hydrocharitaceae; genus Ottelia; species Ottelia alismoides. Next base: position 205,652 of record JAZKJV010004027.1, on the reverse strand, counting down.
GATGCTCTTGCAATAAATACAACACCGACTCCTAACGAATAATATCCAAGTGACAAACCATAAGCCTAGAGTAGATAACTATACATCCGATGAAAATCATTTACTTCTCATAATAAGTGAAAAGGGGTCCCAAAATCATGCAATTGATAATTGTTTTGGCATGCTTCTGTTTGCAGATACACATGATGAATACATGAACTCCCAATGAATAATATCCAAGTGACAAGCCATAACCCTGAGCAGAAAAATATACACCTGACGAAAATCATTTACTTCTCATAATATGTTAAAAGTCCCAAAATCATGCAATTGATACTTGTTTTAGCATGCTTCGGTTTTGCATATACTCTTATGATGAATACAACATGAACTCCCAAATAATGATATCCAAGTGAGAAACTATATGCCTTCAGTAGAAAAATATACACCCGATGAATATCATGTACTTCTCCTCATAATATGTGAATAGGGGCCCCGAAATCATGCAATTGATATTTGTTTTGCACATTACTACTTCAACTTGCTCCACCATGCATGCAAGAACACCAGCAAGAGCACAAAAGGCAAAGGTGCCAAGCGACATCACTAACGGACACCCCATTGCAGTCGGAAAAAGCCTCCTTCGGGTCACCCATTTACCAGCATTAAGTAAGATGTCGTTATGACGCATCTCTTCCTTGAAATCCACACATCTGGGAAGCCTCTTTTTCCAATGACATAAAAAGCGACATTTTACTCGATCATATGGTTTAGAGTGATTGACTTTGCAAAGCAATCCACAGTTTTATCGCCTATTCCAGTCCGACACCATCTATATGGTCATCGCTAAAGTGTCCACTATCTGTCTACCTGAGATGAAGGAAGAACGCATTTGGGAGATAATATCATCCACGTCCTCTCTTCGCTTATTGGCGAAGACCTTAGCCACCTCAAGATAAAGAGCGTTTGACAAAGAAATAGAGCAAAAAACGTCCACTCACTCTGCTTCGGTAGACGGAACAAGAGTGATTAATTAGATCATGTCCCTGAAGTAGATAGGTCTTTTTCATCTAGACTCTTCTTTCTTCCATTTCCTCTAGCCCCTTCCTCCACCGCCCCCTCTTCCGCAGCCCTCACCCCCTCTGGCACCTCCTCCGGCCCCAGGCCCCTCCTCCAGCCTCCTCATCCTTCATTCCATTTCCAATTAGTTAATCCATGTTTCAATTATTTCCATATATCAATTCCCAATTTAAACTTCTTTTAACCTTTGTTAGACTAGTTCCCTTCCACTTCATTTTCATCATGTTCCGTAACAAACCCAACTTCCAACTTCAGGAATATAAGCAGACATTGATTTGTTCAAGCTTCTGTAGAATCCCACACAATCAGAGATGTAATAAGGTTTCTAAATCATCTATTTTTGTTAACTTGGATTGGACCCATTCTAATCCAGTCAATATTAGCAAGAACAGGAGCACCCATCTAATGCAAGTTTCTCTTCCAAGCCCAAATCAGCCGTTTGTCCAGAGCAAAACTGACAAGACTGATCTGGATCAGCAATTAGCTAGGCCAAGATTTGATCTCGCAAGCAGATGCCACCTTCGTCCTCTACCATACGCCAATGAGCCTTCATGAAGCAGCCCCTGATCGAGACCCTTGAGCTACACCATCACCTTAAGAATAAAATAAGATAGAGGAGGAAGGTCGTTGAGGTCAGGAGGTGGGGGCAATGGCGAAGGAGGTTGGGGGGCTTGGAGCGGAGGAGGAGGGGGTCGTAGGAGGTGGGGCGGAGAAGGGTAATGGAAAGAAGCAAAGATCTAGCAGAGGAGGTAGGGGTGGAGGAGATGGGGGACAACGGAGGAGTCTTGAGGAGGTGGTGGGACACTGGGAGCCTTGTCAAGAAGCTCATGGATGGTGAAAACAGGGCTGGAGTGTTGGAAATCGAGGGCCGAGGGTGGAGGAGGCAGGGGCTGAAGATGTGAGGAACAAACGAATGAGGAGGCTGGAGGATAGAGAGGAGGGGTTGGAGGAGGAGGAACTGGAGTGCGGGGGAAGGGGGTGTTGTTGGATAGTTATGGCCCTCTTAACCGCATTATGGTTCGGAAAAAGTATGGTTTAGTTTAACTTACTGATGACAAACTAACCGAAGGGAATAAGTGGTAATTATGAAAGAAGTCAAGGGCATAACTGATATTCAAAAAAAAGGAGGGACAAAACCAGTGTTCACGAAATCGGTTTGTGCGGCCGCATATGCGCGTGCGGACCCTCGGGCGCACCGATTTCCTGAATCCCCTCGTTATGCGCCTCTTCCGCATAGGCGGTCCGCATATGCGGGTTACGCGGCCACATATACGGACCGTGCGTCCGCTTCGACATACTATCAGATATATGGATATGTATCTAAAGATCCGAAATCCCTAATACCTCTGCTTAGATAGGGTTTCGGCAAAATCAAATCTCTGTGCTTGATAGGGTTTGGCGAAATCGTGACCTCTCCAGACTCCAGTGGCTCCCAACACCTCCGCGGCTCCTCCTGCCCCTCAGCTACGCCTCGATCGCCGCCCTCAAGGCTTCCGCCTCCGTGCGGGAGTTCTCGCCCTCCAGATCCTCCTCTATTCGAGGCTTCAACGCCTCGAGCTTCTCCGTACGAGGCTCCTCGGCCACCATCTCCTCTCAGAGTTCCTCTGCCTCGACGCCTCCTACTCGTGTCGTGAGTCTCGTGACCATTCAAAGGTAATCCTATGCCATCTTTTTTTAATTATAAGGATTTCTCGGTTGTTGATAACAAGTTTCTCTTGATTATTTTTAATGTAGCACTATGTTTGGCTACCATCTTAGGATGGGATTTGGATGGGATTTGGCTATTCTCTGACACCATCTTAGCAGTGAATGCTTTTTTTCTTAAAAATATTTTAGGATGGGATTTGACTACCGAGGTTTATGGCACCCTTTTGATGCCATGATTGATGAGTTCTCACTGCTCGTCACTTTTGCTGGATGATGTAGTGCCAAATCAAAAGGGGACACATGGGAGTGGTTGGGAGATGACTGGTTACCGTGTGGTTATATGAAGTTCATATGCCCATTTTACAATGATACAAACTCTATATACATTACTTTATTGTGTTTTAGATTTACATTATCATACATTTATGACCGAAGCAAAGGTATAGCTCGAGAAAAGACGCTTGTTTACCCTCTTAAGCGGCTAGTTATTTCTCTTGTCGATGCAATCCCCCATTCTTTGTTTTTATAGCTCAGATTGCCTTATTACTTTTGGGAGTTCATATTTGACACCATGTACTAGCATCTACATTTGAGTCCAAGATATACTAGCATCTCCAAATACACGTCTTTAGCAATTATCATTGCTTCGAGAATTTTTTGATTCTATACTAATTCAATTTATTAAAACATTTAATATTTTGTTGATGATGTTTCTAATTATGATTGAATGTTAGGCAACTATGGCCTCCAGACTACCATCTGACAGTGGTTCTTCTCCTACGCCTGGAACCGGAAGTGAGCCTCCTACTCATAGGAGCGATACAATGGAGTTTTTTGTTCCTCCTGGTTCCACTGATCTAGGATGGAAGTATGTTTTTCTAGCTAATCCAAGTATCCCTGGCATGGTTACTTGCCGATTATGTGGAAAATTTGTCACTGGAGGGATTAATCGCATAAAGCAACATTTGGCTCATATTAAAGGCAATACATCATCTTATCCCAAGGTGACTCCTGATGTGAAGAATGAAATTAAGGATAACATGAAGGGAATTAAAGTAAAGAAGAATGAGAAGATTGCGAGGATGAAAGCCATTCAAGGGGATGTCTCTATCAAGATTAATCAACCCTTGACTGAAGAGGAGAGGGATGGGAAAAGGCCTCGAACTTCTATAGATGATATGCTAGCGGAGAGTCTTCGCCAATCAACAATTAAAGATGCATTAGCTAAGGAGGAACGTGCACGTGTGAATTCATTCGTGGCAAAGTATTTCTATGATAATGACATCGCTTTCAATGTTGTCAAAAGTGACTCCTTTCTTCGAATGTTAGAAGCAATTGGGCAGTACAAGCCTCCAACATACTATGAGCTCACAGAAACACTTTTGAAGGAACAGGTTAAGGAAACATACGAATTCTTGCAAGGGCATCGTAATTCATGGAAGAGTTCTGGATGTTCCATTATGACAGATGCTTGGACTGATAGGAGGGAAAGGAGCATCATGAACATCTGCGTCAACTGTGAGCTTGGGACCAGTTTTCTGAAGTCAATTGACTCGTCTGCAGATTCTCATACTGCCAACTACATTGCTTCCTTAGTCGATAAGTCCATTGAGGAAGTTGGGCCCGACAATGTAGTCCAAGTAGTGACAGACAATGCATCTGCAAATATGGCTGCTGGCAGAATTTTGAGAATCAAGTACCCACAGATCTTCTGGAGTTCGTGTGCGGCACGTTGCATCGATCTTATGCTTGAGGAGATCGGTAAAGAGTCCAAGGTGAAAACTGCCATTACAAAGGCAAGGACATTAACTGTCTTCATATACAGTCATGCAAAAACATTGAATTTGATGAGACAATTTACGCAAAAGAGGGAGATAGTGAGGCCAGGAACAACAAGATTTGCTACCACATATCTCACCTTGCAATCAGTGATGGATAAGAAGGACAAGTTTAGGCTTATGTTTTCTTCTGATGAATGGAGAGCGTGTAAATGGTACAAGACGAAGAAGGGGGAAATGGCTTCGGCCATAGTTCTGAGTCCTTCATTTTGGACTCAAGTCTCTTTGACCTTGAAGATCTTTTCTCCATTGGTACATGTTCTGCGAATTGTTGATGGAGATAAGAGACCAGCTATGGAGTTTGTATACGGTGAATTGCAAGATGCAAGAAAGGAGATCATGAGCATTTTCAAAGATGTGGAAGCATCTTATAAATATTTTGTTGATGCCGTTGATTCAAAGTCAAAAGGGAGGTTGGATAGCCCCCTCCATCTTCCTGCATATTTTTTGAATCCCTATTTCTTTTATAGGGACAATGATCAAATCCAAAGGGAAGGTCTTGCTCTGAAGGGATTCTTGGATTGTATGGATATTTTCTATCCTGATTTAGAGATCCAAGATATCATCACTAGGTGCCATTATATGAAAGGGCAGAAGAATCATTTGGCAAACCTTTGGCTGTCAAACAGAGGTCCATCATTGATGATGATTTCAATCCAGGTATAAATTCTCATTAGATTTCATACACTTATATATTTAAGTATTACTATTTATCTCATTAGATTTCATACACTTATATATTTAACTATTATTACTTATTTGTTTTTATAAATAGCCCGTTGGCGGGGATTGTATGGCATGGAAACACCACATTTGAAAGAAATGACAATGAAAGTTCTAAAGTTGACAACCTCTTCCTCGGGTTGTGAAAGGAATTGGAGCACTTTTGAGGCGATAAGACCGTAAAATTGGTGCCACACATGTCAAATATTATGCATCATTAATGAGGTAGTAAATGATATGTTTTTCTTTATTTTGTAGATTCACACGAAGAAAAGGAACAAGCTTGAATTCAAGCGGTTAAACGACATGGTGTATGTCAGATTCAATACCAAGTTGAGAGATCGCCATCTTAAAAAACGTAGTGATCCATTTACCACAAATGATAGAACCCATGTGAGAGATTGGATTGGTGGGGAAGATGAAGAAGATGAGGTATTCCAAGGATCGGGGTTGACGTGGAACTTAGTGGCTGATGCAACTGGTGCAGAAGATTTGATACAACATAGAAGAAGCCAAAGGCATGCTACTGGTTCAACCTCGTCGCCGGGCTTAAATGAGGAAGAGTTCCCATTTGAGGAGGAAGACAGTGAAGATGATGATGAAGAAAATATCGAAGTGGAATTTGATGATGATATGGATTAGGATTTCTTTGTAATATGTAGAATATTATCGCCTGAACATTTCTGTTTTCTTATGCTATTTTAATTAGTACTCTACTAATGCTATTTGTGTTAAATTTCAGTTTTCTTTTGGAAACTTAAATATTTTGGTGATTGTTGTCAATTATTATGTCTGCTAACTTTTCCATTGAAGTATTAATATTTGTTGATAGAGACTGTTTTGAGCTATATATGAAAGTCATTTTCTTAGAACTTCTGTTGTTGGACCACAATTATACATAATTTTTGTTCAGTTGTAGTCACTTTTGCATATATTTATTTATTTTTAAATAAAAAATTAAGGAAACAGCGTAGAACCGCATATACCCCGCATATGCCCCCGCATACCACTTAATCGCTAATCAGTGACCTGTCCGAACGCATACGCATACTGCTTTCCTGAACCTTGGACAAAACTAATAACAGTCGATTCACTCGCCAACATTAAAGGACGTCATATATTACATAATAACCTTTGAATTGTATAGGGATGATAAGCATCCCATACAAAGAATATTACATATCACAAGTTTCTAACATATATGGCGAATATGTTAGAGAATATCTAAATTTATGATTTTATAAATATATGTAATTATGTTCAATTGTAATTTCATTTATATTTTCCTATATAAATTGAAGCTTATGCCTCGCCTCAACAACGCGAAACTGCCTCAATCCACCTTATCTTTTTCAAAACATTGATCACAAGTCTACCTTCTCTGCAGCCAAGCGTACAGACATATCTTTAATAGCACCTTCACCTTCCAAATCAGTTGATGATCGAGTACGAAAATGGGGTCCAAATCCTATGGGGATGTCTTGAAAAACTTGTATGCTACGACAACAATAAAGGCATCGCCAAACCACTCCCAAATTAGCAAAGACGAGGTTTAGAAAGATCCTTGTCAATGCTCCTTTTCCTGATAAATTGTCATACGCTAATACAAAGAAAAGTTGCTACCATCCCCATAGTTACCATCAACCACTCCTAAAGACTCGACTAACTCTGCACTCCCCCTCCCTCACCAAAGAAAGACATCCTGCCATGATTTCAACGACCAATATCTGCCACACAAACACCAATAATATCTATTAGTTGCAAGCACTGACGTATGGGTAGATCATTTCAGAAAGTGTCGCACACAAGGGCAAAAGCAGAGCAAAGTGTATATGTAGATCTTTTAATAACAACACTCGTTCCTCAAAATCAAATAATTTAAGAGGAATAATCAAATAATACTCGGTAATTATTAAATTAAACCTTTTTTCGTATAATATACAACCACCAACGAAAACTTGTTCTTCCGATTCCAACGGGATACAAACACATTAAAAAAACTACCCTCACCAATCCAACATCTGCATTCCATCTTTTCCCTTTTCGAGGAATACGTACCTTATTGCGTCCATTATAGCCCGCTTGCATATATATCTCGAGACACCACCTAACATCTGATTATATGATGGAAAAGATAGCTAGCAAGAAATGTTTACAGTTTAATAAGTAACATTCACCTTAATTATATGATGGAAAACAAAAGTCACGTCAAACGAACGAATGTCATGCCTTTGGTACACCCTTTGAACCAACATATCAAGGTCAATTACATAATGAAACCTGCGAGACAAAAACTTGCAAAATCAATCTCCATCATCATGTAAAACATCAGTGGACCTGTGAACATCCAAAAAAATTGGGAACTGTTAGAGTAACTTTATTATGTAGTTTTTGTTTGTTCCCTTTATGTAATTTACCCATAGAGCTTTTCTCCTATATAAGAGAGCTCTAGGGTTAATGGTAATTTATCTTGCTTATTCCCTTTCAACATGGTATCAGAGCGACGGTCCTAGACCGGAGTTCTCGAAACCCAAACCCTACCCGACCCCACCCGCCGCCCTCTTCTCTCTCTCCTCCTACGATCGACGCCTGTGTCGCGGCGTCGCCTGCGTCGCGGTGGCCTCTCCTCTGGCGCCTTGGGCTCTAGCGCCGCCAGTCGCGCTGTGGGTCTTTCCCTCCAATCGCGATCTCCATCGCGCGCCCTAGCGCATCTCCGCAAGTCGCGCTGTGGTTCGCCTCCAGTCGCGATCTCCATCGCACATCTCCGCCCAGCGCCTTGCGCGCCCAACGCCTTGCTTCTGTTCCTCCGGTCGCGTGCCTTGCGATCGCACTTTGTTAGCGCCTGTAGTGCGCCTGATCGCGCACCTGGAGGGCGTCTGATCGCACGCCTGTCAAACAATGATCGCGCGCCTGGAGCGCGCCTGGAGCACCTGATCGCGCGCCTGGAGGCGCTTGTAGCGCCTGTGCCAGCGTGCGGCCCTTTGAGCGTCTGTGCAGCCCTGTGCCTGTGCTTGAATGCCCTGTGCGTGTGCGTGAGAAGCCCTTGCGCAGCAGCACTTAGTCCCGTACAGTCCCGTACAGGAGAAGCCCTAGTCAAGTACAATGGTACAGGAGAAGCCCATGCAGGTATTGTGTTGTGCTAATTAATTTGATCCCGATTAGGGCATCTATTTATATATAGGACGACGAGCAGTAGGTAGTACTACTCACGGCAGTCCAAGGATTAAAATATATCTGGAGAACTGAAGGCTGCAAGAGGGATTCTCTGGTTTTATCGTCAGCAGACTTTGTTGCCAGCGGAGTCGCCGGGGAGTGTCACGTACTGCTGATGCCCTCACGCAGTCCTGTGGCGCATAGTGCTACTTCTTAGCGTGTCGAAGACTCCTGTAGCGTGCTTTCCTGTGCACGCAAGGTTATTGGTGTCGTCATGTCAGACAACAAGGTATATTCTCCATCTGTGGGTGCCTTCATAGGTTCCGCACCCATTGCCTGTAGTAAGTGTTACAAGGCGGATCTATCAGAATGGATCATGGATTCAGGTGCATCACACCATCTCTGTGGTGACAGAGGTCAGTTTAGTGTCTTTCATCCTGCTCAATCTGAACGATCGGTGGTGATAGTTGATGGTACATATTCCCCTATTACTGGTCAGGGGGAGGTACAGTTGACTCCTACCTTGAGACTGTCCAATGTTCTCTATGCACCGAAGTTCTCGATGAATTTGCTGTCTATTAGTCAACTCACCAAAGATTTACATTGCCGTGCTATATTTGATCCATCTACTCTTGTGTTTCAGGACATATTAACGGGCAGAGTGATTGGGACTGGCCATGAGCAAGGGGGTCTTTATAGACTGGTGCAATCTCCTTATGCTGGTATCTCATCTATGAGGGCTGGATCGGTGTCACCCTACACTTGGCATCTTCGATTTGGCCATCTTCCGTTGCAAAAGATGGTCCATATTCTTCCACAAATTTCTCCCAAGTCTAATTTTCAGTGTGAGGCATGCCAACTTGGCAAACATCACAGGTCGTCTTTTCCAAGTCGTATAGGTCCAAGTCATCATGGTCTATTTGAGCTGCTACATTTTGATATTTGGGGTCCCAGTCGTGTCCCTGATCTTCAAGGGCACAGGTTTTATCTTGTTGCTGTCGATGATTTCTCTAGACTTTCTTGGGTCTTTCTTCTTAAAAATAAATCTGATGCTGGTCATTTTATTCAGTCTTTTCTTATTGAAATAAAAAATATTTTCTCCGCTAAAGTGAAGTACATACGGTCTGACAATGCTCTAGAGTTGTGCAGTACCCAATTGTCCAAATTTCTTATGTCTCATGGGATTGTGCATCAGACGTCGTGTGCTTATACCTCCCAACAAAATGGGGTGGCTGAACGGAAGCATCGTCGTTTGTTGGATATGACCAGAACCCTTTTGATTCAGAGCCGTGCCCCTCACTCCTATTGGGGGGATGCGGTTCTCACTGCCTGTTATCTTCTTAATCGTATGCCTTCGACTGTGTTAGGGGAGAAGATTCCGTTCTTGATTGCGTTTCCCGAGAAGGATCTTTTCTCCCTAACACCGCGTGTGTTTGGGTCTGTTGCATTTGTTCATTGTTTTTCTCCTGGTCTTGACAAGCTCTCTCCCAGAGCTGTCAAATGTGTTTTTGTGGGTTATTCCAAAACCCATAAGGGATATCGGTGTTTTGATCCAGTTAAACGAAGGTACTACGTCAGTGCAGATGTCACCTTTTTTCAGTCCATTATGTATTTTTCTCCTACAGGTGACAGACTCACTCACTCAGAAGAAGGAGATGACATCTATGTGCCGCCTCCACCTCAGTCTGTTCCATGCTCTAATTTACCACCACCGCCTCCACCACCACCACAGTTTACACCACCACCACCACCACCACCAGCTACTGTTTATTATCCTCAGGTCTATCAGCGACGGCCCTCTGCTCATGTGCCTCCTCCATCATCCAGCACGCCCGAGGTATGTACTGATCATTTGAGTTCTACTGATGGCACAGGTGATTTGAATGCGCAGATGGATGTACAGGGTACTGATGTACAGGGTACTGATGGTACTGTTACTCCTCCAGTCGATGACCTACATATACCTATTGCTCATAGACGGCAGAAGCGTGCTCGGACGATGAATCCCAAATATGGGATGGATTTTTGCTCTCAAGCGTCGTTGGAGCGTTTGTCCCCGGCTTTCGCAAGTTTGTTGTTGGGTTATCAGCAATACACATCCCACGGTCTTATCAGGAGGCCCTACAGAGCAGCCCGTGGCGTTTAGCTATGGAAGAGGACATGGCGGCGTTGCAGTCACGAGGTACATGGAGTGTTGTGCATCCTCCACCAGGTGCGTCCATTGTCGGAAGCAAATGGGTTTTTACTATTAAGCATCGGGCAGATGGTACGGTTGATAGATACAAAGCCAGGTTGGTTGCTCGTGGGTTCACCCAAACATATGGGGTGGACTATCAGGAGACGTTTTCTCCAGTAGCCCGTCATTCTACCTTACGGATTCTCATTGCAGTTGCTGTTGTCCGCGACTGGCCCCTATTTCAGCTTGATGTCACGAACGCCTTCTTGTATGGTGACTTGCAGGAAGAGGTCTATATGCAGCAGCCGCCTGGGTTTGCTGCTGAGGGGGAGTCCAGTATGGTGTGCCGTCTTAATAAGGCCATATATGGCCTGAAGCAGAGTCCACGGGCTTGGTTTCAGAAGCTCTCGGAGTTGATTGAACAGAAGGGCTTCGTCAGATCTACAGCAGATCATACTCTCTTTGTAAAGAGAGACCAGCGAGGTACTGTGATCATCTTAGTGTATGTTGATGATATTGTTATTACTGGCAACAATGAGCAGGGCATTCAAGCAGCCAAGGAGTTTCTTGGAGAGCAGTTTGTTATGAAGGATTTGGGTACACTTCGCTACTTTTTGGGGCTGGAGTTTGCACGAAACAGGCAAGGTATGGTAATGACACAAAAGAAGTATGTTACGGATCTCTTATCTGAGACAGGTATGGCAGGATGTAGACCAGCTGCTACTCCTATGGATTCTAATGTCAAACTTTATGATGATGACTCTGAGGAAGTAGACAAGAGACGATATAGAGAGCTAGTGGGAAAGCTCTTGTATGTCACTATTACCCGACCGGATATAGCCTTTGCGGTTAATAGGGTAAGCCAATTCATGGAGCAACCCAGGCAGGCTCACATGAATGCTGTTTTTATGATCTTGAGATATCTGAAGTCGTCTCCAGGCACTGGTCTTCTGTTTAGAAGAGATACCTCGATATCCGTCACAGGTTATGCTGATGCAGACTATGCTGGGTGTCCTAATGATAGAAAGTCAACTTCAGGCTTTATTGTATTTGTTGGCAGCTCACCAGTAGCTTGGAAGAGTAAGAAGCAAACTGTAGTTGCTCGATCTAGTGCAGAGTCAGAATATAGGGCAATGGCCCAAGGTAGTGCTGAGATGATGTGGGTTAAATCAGTTTTAACTGATTTAACTATTAATGTTCCACTTCCCATGCATCTGAAATGTGATAACCAAGCAGCTTTGTTCATAGCCAATAATCCAGCCTTCCATGAGAGGACGAAGCACACTGAAGTAGATTGCCATTATACACGGGACTTAATTCAAAAAGGGTTTGTTTCAACTTCTCATGTATCATCAGGAGAGCAGGTTGCAGACATGTTTACCAAGGCTCTTGCTAGGGGTCCATTTCATCTTTGTTGTTCCAAGCTGAGCATGTTGGATATATATGCTCCAGCTTGAGGGGGAGTGTTAGAGTAACTTTATTATGTAGTTTTTGTTTGTCCTCTTTATGTAATTTACCCATAGAGCTTTTCTCCTATATAAGAGAGCTCTAGGGTTAATGGTAATTTATCTTGCTTATTCCCTTTCAACAGGAACCATTCACAGGTGCACCATTACATAATGTACTTCTCACCAGCGGTTCAGCATAACAGTGGCACATGTATCTACTTTAAGATGAAACCTACACTTGATTTCTACAAAATCAACACAACAGATTGATCTGAAAAAAATGCTAACCTTTGTATGCGAGGAACCTACGAACAACATGAAGCTAAGTGAATGCCACGAACAGGTTTTCATAGTGCGTCGATGAACTGAAACAACAAAAAAAGAAATAAAACAGATATTGCATGATATCATAAGGGAACCTCCTATATATGCATCTCCTCCAGAAGACTTGGAAGTTACAATCCAAGCATCTCCTCCAGAAGACTTCGAAGTTCAGCATATCTACGGTTGCGACAAATATGTTCCATGTGCATTTATAAGTAACAGCATTCGATGTCAATCCCAGATATCGCATTATCTTCAGGAGTCTCAAAACATCATCCAATGTCCCTGTCGTGCAGTATCCATTGATCAGGATGGTGAAACTCTTTACCTACACATCAAAACCTCCTGCTCTCATCTTTCTAAATATCTCCGCAGCATCTTCGAGGTGATGGATCAAACAATAGCCATGCAGCAATGTTGTGTATGATATAGCATCGGCCTCTGTGTCCCTCTTCACCATCCAATCAAACAATTCATGAGCTTTGGAGACAAACTTCACCTTACATAAAGCATCAATCATGACATTGTAGGTGACCACATTCGGCACAATGCCATTCGCCACCATCTCCTCAAACATCTGCATCGCCCCTCGGTACTGTCCACTCGTAGCATGTCCACTGATCAAACATGTGCATGTCACTGTGTCCGGCAGAACTCGCATTGATGCATTACTCCAACTATTTTGGTGGCCTTCTTCATCTCCCCAGCCTTGCAGAGACAGTCGATCACCATGTTATCTCTAATTGGATATATATATATATATAGGATTTTTATCCAGAGGGCACTGTGCCCATTTGGATAAAATGAGCCCATATATCCACCGTTAGATTAAATCTCTTAATCCCATGATTTTAGGAACGGCAATGGTAGCGACAATGCTTTTAATTTTGAATATTAATGAATTTCCCAAAATAGCAGTAGACTTTTTTGGTATCGTCTGATATTGTATTGAGAAAAAATCCATTTTGTCACATTTTGAGAGGGGATCGAGCGATCGTTCTCACAAATCATTGTGTTTTATTATCGATTGGAGACGATTTTCGCTCGCCAAAGGTATTGTATTTCAATTGTTGATTTTATATTTTCATTGATCCTGCGTTTTATTTGTTGTTTTTTCTTTGATAATATTTTTTCATTAGGTTTCGTTCATGGTTAATTCGCGAATGGATTGTGATCGGCATATTTCAAAAGCAATTACGAATAATACATATTTTTGATCGTAAGCAATATTTATTCGAGAAGTATGATTGAAATATGAGAAATGGTATTCACAATATCATTTTTATTCATTTTGATACACGATTTGTAGTCCTAGTTGATTTTGTATCGAAGGTATTTTGATTTCATATAATAAAAAGTTACAGTAAATACAATTGTTATTTTTTATGCGTTAATTTGAAAATATATTGAGTTACTGATATATTTAAGTAATTTACTAATGAGATATTTTATGTTACTAATGTTAACACAATTGTTACTTGTCGTATAACAAACGTTACTAACAATTCATTACATGTTACTTGTCATTGAATGATTCTTACTGAAGCGAGTATATTGCTGAGTTACTAACAATTCATTACAAGTTACTTATCATATAACAAATCTTACTAACAATTCATTACAAGTTACTTAGCATTGAATGATTCTTACTGAAGCGAGTATATTGCTGAGTTACTAACAATTCATTACAAGTTACTTGTCATATAACAAACGTTACTAACAATTCATTATAAGTTACTTGTCATTGAATGATTCTTACTGAAGCGAGTATATTGTTGAGTTTCTAACAATTCATTACAAGTTACTTGTCATATAACAAACTTTACTAACAATTCATTACATGTTACTTGTCATTGAATGATTCTTACTGAAGCGAGTATATTGTTGAGTTTCTAACAATTCATTACAAGTTACTTGTCATATAACAAACTTTACTAACAATTCATTACATGTTACTTGTCATTGAATGATTCTTACTGAAATGAGTATATTGCTGAGTTGCTTTTCTTTATACAATTATTACTATTCACGGATATAAATTAACTTATTGTTTCTTGCAGAATAATGCAACAATTTGGTGTCTTGAAGAAGCTGCTGTTATTCGGAGGAGCGAGAGCAAAAAAACATCATCTAAATGGACTACAAGACAGTTGAAATTTAGATGTTCACCATATAACTATAATTAAGTAATTTATGTGCGACTTTCAGTAACAATTGGCGTATTACAAGTAATTAAATAGGCTACATAAGTAAAGAAGGTGTGATTCGATAGTAATTCAAAATAAAGAATAAAACAAGTAAGATATATAGAAGCATCAGTAACATGTAATAAATTGTAGGTAAAAGAAGGTAATGGAATAAATAAGTTGGAATAAGTATAAAAAATAATGTGACAGTAACTTATGTATTGCCATCAGTAACACTCGATACATTATAAGTAATTAAAAATGTTATATAAGTAAATAAAAAGTGCTTCAGTAAGACTCAAAGTATTAGGTAACTATAACATTAGTAACAATCAAAATAACTTCAGTAAAATGGACATTTGTAATCAGTACTTATTGTATGGGCATTAGTAATTCGCATACTTAATTACTGATCTCACAACAATAGTTACTTGAGTTCTGAATATGTATTACTTGAGTAACATGAATGAATTACTGATCTCTGTATAATGTAATATTACATATGTAAAATACTGACAAGTGTTTCAGTATTACTGATCTCGCAACACATAATTACTTGAGTACATTATTTACATTACTGATCAAATGTACAATGATTATTTCTTCGATACGAAATTGATGATTTAAATGTATCTTTCCAAAACCGTCTTCCTTTTTTAAAGGACTCGATACAATTGGAAATATAAGATGCTCAAAAAAAGGAATTAAATTGCGAGTAATGTGCGTTGGGTGGTTATGGCAACTCATTCTTAGCGCTAATTTTAGAAATTAATCAATTTTACTCAGAACTGCTTGATCATCATCACACGGATGATAACGCGTGCTTAAAAATCCTAAATGGGCACAGTGCCCTCTGGATAAGCCATCTCTCTCTCTCTCTCTCTCTCTCTCTCTATATATATATATATATATATATATATATATTTCAAGTCACTATACATGGATAGTATGATATCCTCGACACTATCTCTAAATATATGCATTTGTGTCTCATGAGTCTTAATTGGATTAGGACTCATACTTAAATATGTCAATGTTGTAATAATTGTTATTATTATATTTTTCATAAAGGCAATTCTGTGTTTGATTCACAAAATATATTTCATTAATTAATGTGAATGATGATTTACAATAATTAATACTTATATGAATATGATTCATGTAAATAATATATGTGTAAATATAATTTGCATAATATTTTCAAGGCATGAAATTATGTGTGAATTTGATTCACAATAAATTTGATAGATGGAAATTGGATTTACATTTTTTGTGCTTGTGAATATGATTCATAAGTTGTAGGAATTATTTCCATAATTTCTCCAATAATGTAATGTGATTATCAAGGTAATTGATTGGTAAATAAAAGGCAACAACCATGACTATATTTAGTCAATATAGGGTGTGTACAATGGCGCCATTATATAGAGTTCTATTAAGAATAAAGCTCTTAATATTATTGCATTATTTATTGATTAAGCACTTAATAAATTAGCAACAATCTCATTCTATATATGGAATTTGTTGGGCGTGTGTATTGATACATGGTGCCACTACAAAGAATCTTTGAATTGAACTCTTTGTTGATTTGTTGCTTGATTTATTACTTAAATTAATTGGAGATAAATAAAGAGATAATTATATTGTTGAACAAGGACTTGGTATTAAGCCATTGATCAACAATCCAAGGGTCGTCATTGCGCATGCCTACTTGAAGAGAATACTATTCAGTAGGCGTGTACAGTGTGTATAAAAGGAGAGCAAGACTCTCTCTTTTATTCACTTGAGTTTTAAAAAGCCTAGTCCCTTAAGAATTTTGTGCCTTAGAGAAAGAGAAGAATTTTGAGTTGGGGAGTGTATTTTCATATATGCATTGATAGATCCATAAATGGAAATAGTGTATAGTACCGCAAGAGAATTGGAAAGTTGGGGAGTGCAAATGCCCAAATTCCTTTTTTTTTGAAAGAAAAAAGGGCGTACACCGTATAGGTGTAAGCCCAAAAAACATCACCATTTATTCACCAAAGAGAAAGAAAGGGAAAAAATTACACCTAATACAGTCACAAGTCACATATTATGACGCATTACAAATTCCATCTCTCATACATTACATTTGCATGCGCCACAACATTATCACTAAGAAATCAAGCCTGTCGAAAGATCAACCCATTCCGAGCCAGCCAGATAGCCCAAAGGACTGCAATAATTTTTAATCTCCCCTCCTCCATGCCCCTCCAGTCCGAACCCACTAATTCCCAAAATCCCAACACGTCGCTCGTCCTCACCCCATGTTTGCCAACATGATTCCATATTTCCACCGAGCCACCCCATGATCTTTGTTTCCTGCAAACAAACAATATCCAAACTCCATGCGGCCATCAGGGATCTAACCACGCTTCTCTTTTCTGGTTGTCCCAGACCATGCGCATTCCACTTCCACATAAGTAACCTCATTTTGTAACTAAAGGGGATGACCCCACCATTTGTACACCCACCACCTGCACCACAGCTTGTTCGAAATCCCTCTTTTCTTCAACATCCGGAGCCACAAAATATTTAATTTTAGATCTATTACCTGCAGCCTCCACTTCGAGAATTGTGTTCCCTTCCTTCGGTGAAAAACCCCCCTTCTCGGACCCTCACCGCATCAACCCCTTCTACTCCTTTCTCCACCTCTCCTTCCTCCGGGGCAACATTTCTCGCCACAGAGGGCCCACCTGCCTCCGCCACTTGCTCGCAGCCCAACCCATCCGTGTCCCGATAAAATAGATCGAGCCTTCGACACTTCCTGGAGAAAACAAGAGAGTGGCACAGTAATCCCAACCCCCTAGCGATAGAATTAGGTGCACCCCTTGACCTCAAGATCGTTGCTCGCCGCTCCTATCCCCTGCCCTTCAAGTTGACATCAGCCATCCCTCCATCTCAGCAACACAATTCTCCCCAGCAACCAAAAAACCTTCACCAAAATCCATCATGGGTGCTCCTATACCCTCCGAACGCTGCTCTAGGGATACCCCAACCCCCCCTCCCCCCGGCTTTTGACGGAGATAGATCCAACCCTGATGTCGACGCCTCCCCTGGCACCAGCCGTTGAAGGCCAAGGGGGGCTTCCAACGAAGGATTTCAAGCACCATCGTCGCCTTCGAAATAAAACAGATACCTCGAGCATGGGCTTTTGACCAAACAGTCCGTCGTAGGTATCACCGAACCCGCGAAACGAACCACCACATCTGGGATCGGGGGATCCAACAGCCGACGGTTTGGATCTGAGACCAGTTAATCCCCAATCAGGTAAGACGACGACCCCCTCAATTCAAGAACCGAGCCCCAACTCTACGCGAGTGCGACCTGATACTTTCATGCGAGCGCTGCCTGACAAGTCAAGTCCCGAGACCTGAGTTTCGATTGTGAAAGTAATCGGGTTGTGGATCTCCACCGATACAACACCTGAAGCCCTGTCGTACAGTCTTGCCTCCTCCAATGTTCCAAAAATTCCAATGGGGTTTCCCAATGCAACCCCTTGATCTTCCTCGGTGCAATGGTCCACCTTCAATCCTTCAGCCGCCGCGTACGAAACCTGACCACCGACGAGACCGTCGTCAAGACCGACGATTGCCTAGACCTTCTCATCGGCTCTACGAACCACAACTAAGCAGAGGGGAACCGGTCTACGACCGACCCACAAAGTGGCCTTACAAGGACTGCTCAACTTCTTCCCCTTCATCAGGAGGATCGTGCCTGATCCCTCTCTTGGTCGCATATCAGTGTTGCAAACCTCCACTACATCGCTAGCGCCCCCGAGAGCCTCCCGGATGATCTCCACCTTTCTGCAATGTAAGCGGACACCTTCCACCGATAGCTTCCAAGCCGAATCATCGTCCCCTGCTCCTCCATCCAAAAACCTCGACCGACGCCACTTGACCACTCCCCTCAAAGCTGACGGCAATCTGAGTTCCAGAAACCCTGCTAAAAACTCCTTCGCTCCACTAGACGTGAAACCCCTGATGCATAGCGCTCCTCCCCTCAACTATATGGAGTTGACTTTGACTCAATACCTCTTCGAATGCAGCAGCCTCTCCCTCAAATTCCTCAAGATCAGCGTGTCCCCCTCCCCTACGAACAAACCTTCTAGGGGATTCCCCTTTTCTGCATCCCCCATCAGCTTCATTATAAGACAAAGCCACAACTCCTTCGACAGAGCCTCCACTGGCAGCATTTGTTCCCTTTCTGCAGCCACCCTGCGCCACACAGCCTGCTTCGCACGCTCTGCAACTACCACGCAAGCCCTTCCACCCGACCTCCAACCCCCCCCCCCCCCTCCGGAGACTCCATCCGACCATGTCTCGGTTGTCCACTGTCCACAGTGGAAGCACAACGGACGCCTGGAGTTACACGTCATGGAAAGATGGCTCGGCGCTCCGCATTGATAGCACCATCTCGGCAATGGGTTCTCGACCGGGCATTGTTTCCTCTCTTTTGATGCCCTCCACGGGACGTCGCCGGCAAGCTCCTCCATTACCACATCCCTAGAGACCTCCCCCTCCTCTTCCCCAAGATCAGTGGCACACCGATCAGCCCAGGAGCCAGACTCTCTCCCCTCATCGTCGTTACCTCTCGCTCCCTTGCTCCCGCTTCTCTCACTCCCCCTCCATTCCCAAATTTTTTTATTCATCTCATAAACGCCCAAATTCAACAAACGTTTTTCATATATTGACCTAAAAAGTATTGGAGATTATCTCGCAGTTTCAGTTGCATGTTGTGTAAACTGTTTTGTACAAAACAATGGATGTTCAAGAATCAAGTACTAGAGATACTAATAACCTCTCACCGGAACAAGGATTCTCCAAGGACAGGTACTGCTGCATCAGGTAGCGCACCCGACTCCGATCAACATCACAGTCCTCCGCAAGCACGTGGAGAAGTTTCTGCCGGGCTTCGCCGGGCATCTCCAAGCAGACCTGAACCACAATTCGCAGCTTAACTGTTAAAGGGATAAACTGAGATAATTTTATGAAAGGTCCAAGGGTTCTCTTATATAGGAGAAAAACCCATTGGATAAAATACAAAAGATAAATAAAGAATTACAAAAGATAAGCAAAAACAGAAAATGTAATTATCTAAATACATAAAATAGGGATTATCTCAACACTCCCCCTCAAGCTGGAGCGTAGATATCAATAAGACTCAGCTTGGAACAACATTTCTGATAAGGTCCTCTTGCCAGAGCCTTTGTAAGTATATCTGTTGTTTGGTCTCCAGAGCTGACATGTGTAGTAGTGATAAAGCCCTTCTGTATCATGTCACGAGTATAGTGGCAATCCACCTCTATGTGTTTCGTCCTTTCATGAAAGGCTGGGTTATTTGCAATGAAGAGAGCAGCTTGATTATCACACTGGAGATGCATGTGAAGAGGTACTTCCATAGTTAGATCAGTAAGAACAGATCTGACCCACATCATTTCTGTACTAGCCTGTGCCATAGCCCTGTATTCTGATTCAGCACTTGATCTAGCAACCACCGTCTGCTTCTTACTTTTCCATGAAACAAGAGAATTTCCTATAAACACAGCAAATCCAGATGTGGACTTTCTATCTTTGGGACACCCAGCATAATCTGCATCTGCGCATGCTGTTACTGATAAAGATGTGCCTCTGCTGAAAAGAAGTCCAGTATCAGGTGAAGTCTTCAAGTATCTTAGAATCATATGGACTGCATCCATATGTGCCTGTCTGGGCTGCTCCATAAATTGACTTACTTTGCTTACTGCAAATGCTATGTCGGGCCTGGTAATAGTTACATATAATAGCTTGCCAACCAGCTCTCTGTATCTTCTCTTGTCGACTTCCTCAGTATCATCATCATACAACTTCATGCTTGGGTCAAGTGGGGTAGTGGCAGGTCTGCAATCTGCCATGCCTGTCTCTGAGAGAAGATCTATAACATATTTTCTTTGGGTCATTACAAGACCCCGTTGATTCCTGGCAAACTCTATTCCAAGAAAGTAACGCAAATGTCCAAGGTCCTTGGTCACAAACTGCTGACCTAGAAAGTCCTTGGTATCCTGAATGCCCTGCTCGTCATTCCCTATAATAATAATGTCATTGACGTAAACAAGAATGACTGTAATACCTCTTTGGGTCCTCTGTATAAACAAGGAGTGATCTGCAGTTGATCTCACAAACCCCCGCTGCTCTATCAAGTCCGAGAGCTTCTGGAACCATGCTCTTGGACTCTGCTTGAGACCATAGATAGCCCTGTGTAACCTGCACACCTTATGACACTCCCCCTCAGCAGCGAACCCATGTGGCTGCTGCATGTAGACCTCTTCCTGTAAGTCACCATAGAGGAATGCATTTTTCACATCAAGCTGATAAAGAGGCCAATCTCGTGTTACAGCAATAGCAAGGAAAATACGTTAAGTGGAATGTCTGGCAACTGGAGAGAAAGTATCGTGATAGTCTACCCCATATGTCTGGGTAAACCCTCTTGCCACAAGTCTCGCCTTATAGCGATCCACACTCCCATCCGGACGGTGTTTCACAGTAAACACCCATTTGCATCCCACAACTGATGCATCAGTAGGAACAGAAACAAGACTCCACGTACCATGTGACTGTAGCGCAGCTATTTCCTCTTCCATGGCTAACCTCCATTGACTGTCTTTGAGGGCCTCCTGATACGTTTTCGGTATTTGTATGGCTGATAGTGCTAATGTAAATCTCATGAAATCCTCTGACAGCCTGTTCAAAGAGGTCTGGGCTGCAAGAGGGTAAGTAGTACATGCCCTTTTTGGCTTTCGCAGAGCAATTGGTATATCAAGATCATCTGCCAAGTCATGGGCCTGTATATTTCCCTCTTGAGAGGGTATCTGCTCCTCCTGTTGTTCAGTTAATTCAGTGGTACTGTCAGTAGAAATAATATGCTCATTACATACCTGGGGCGTGGTGGATGATGGGCAAGGCTTGTGAGCAGGGCGAGGTCTGCGAGGAATATTACGAGGCAAGAACTGAACCAGCGAAGGTGGTGGAGGAGGTGGTGGAGATGGTGGAGGAGGTGATGGAGGAGGAGGATTAGGTGAAGGTAAAGAATCAACAATAGGAGGTGGTGGCATGTAAATCTCATTATCAGAGTCAGATGGTTTAAGTTTGTCACCTGTAGGAGAAAAATACATGACGGACTCAAAGAAAGTAACGTCAGCACTAACAAAATATTTCTGGCTTAGTGGATTAAAGCATCGATACCCCTTTTGGGTACGAGAATAGCCGACAAATACACACTTGATAGCTCTAGGAGAGAGCTTATCACGCCCTGGAGAGACATCATGAACAAAAGCAACAGATCCAAATACACGAGGTGTAAGGGAGAAGAGATCCTTCTCGGGAAACGCAATTGAGTAAGGAATCTTCTCGCCTAACACAGACGAGGGCATGCGGTTTATTAGATAACAAGCAGTAAGGACAGCATCACCCCAGTAAGAATGAGGAGCACGACTCTGTATCAACAATGTTCTGGTCACATCAAGTAGTTTGCGCTCGGCAACACCGTTCTGCTGGGAAGTGTAGACACACGAGGTCTGGTGAACAATGCCATGAGATTTAAGGAACTCAGAAAGATGTAAGCTGCAAAATTCCAAGGCATTATCAGTACGAATATACTTGATATTGGCAGAAAAAATATTCTTTATTTCTTTAATAAAATACTTGATAGTGGATTCAGCCTCAGACTTATTTTTCAATAAAAAGACCCAGGAAAGTCTAGAAAAATCATCGACTGCTACAAGATAAAAACGGTGTCCTTGGAGATCAGGAACACGACTAGGACCCCAAATGTCTAGATGAAGGAGCTCAAATAGCTGAGAACTGCTCCGACTCTGACGAGATGGAAATGATGAACGGTGATGTTTCCCAAGTTGACATGCTTCACAATGAAACGAGGACCTTGTAGAAATCTGAGGGAGAACATAACATAACTTCTGCAGAGAGAGATGTCCAAACCTAAGGTGCCACAAATAAGGAGAGACCGGTCCAGTAGGTATAATAGAAACACTAGCATGAGGAGGTTGGACCAGTTTGTAAAGTCCCCGCTGCTCATGGCCACATCCAATCATCCTGCCCGTGAGTATGTCCTGAAATACAAGAGATGAAGGGTCAAAGATGGCACGACAATGCAGATCCTTAGTGATCTGACTAATAGAAAGTAAATTCATCTGAAAGGCAGGAGCATATAAAACATTCTTCAGACGCATGGATGGTGTCAACTGCACATCCCCCTGTCCTGTAACAGGTAGATGGTCGCCATTAGCAATGACAACCCATCTGCCAGGTGGTATTGCTTTGTAGGATTTTATTTGCGTTTTGTCTCCACATAAGTGGTGAGACGCACCAGAGTCCATAATCCATTCTGTTATGTCTGCATTTGTACTACCAGTAAAGGCATAGGTGATACCTGAGGAACTCGACGAGGCTCTAGCTGTTGTAGCAGTATCTGCGATGGTGTCAGTAGTAGGAGTCATGATCTCTCTAATGCGAGAGACAATATCATCCAGGCGAGGATCGGCCTGAGGAGACACAATCTGCTCTGCTGCTCGACCGGAAACAGGATAGCCATGCTTCTGATAGCATGTATCCTCTGCATGTCCAGGCTTGCGGCAATAGGTGCAGGGACTGCGATGGCGTCCACCGCCTCTTCCTCGAGGTGTGCGTCCTCTAGACTGGGTCGTCCCACCTCGACCACGAGAGGCGGCCATTGCGGAGGACGTAGTTGTCGAAGAGATGTTGAGTCGGCTGAGACGACTATAGGCCTCTTCTATAGGAGGAATGGTTGCTCCAGTAAGAAGATGGGTACATGCAGCCTCATATTCTGCATCAAGTCCGGCCATGAAAATTCCAACCATCGTGGAGTTCCTGTATGTCTTCTGTTGTTCAACAGAAGTTGTAATGGGCATGTAGCTATGAAGTTTTTCAAACATGCCATGCAACGAAGAGTAGTAGACATGCAGAGGACGACCATTTTGTTTGGAGTTGTAGATATCAAACTGCAATTGAAGGATCTTGGCCTCATTTTTTGCTTGTGCATAAGTGGATGCCAAAGTATCCCACATTGCCTTGGCAGTGGGCTGATTTAGAATATCATTTGCTATTTCTGTAGTAAGTGTCCCACAAAGCCATACTCGTGCGTATGCATCATCTTGCTTACAGGAAGAATTAGCCCCAGTCTTATCTGTTGGTTCTGGGTCTGTTAAGATGTGCTCCTTATTATTGCACTGCATGAGGGTGAGAAACTGCATGGACCATAACTCATAATTGGTCCCATCCATCTTAACGATGGGAGCCGGACCCTTAAAGGCTCCGGTCGAGAAAATATCACCCTTGGTGTCAGACATGATGATAAAATAGCCGAATAACAGACTTCAACTGGGGTAGACCGAAATACTCGAGTTTATCAAATCATAAGAAGGATTGTTCGTGTGTATTCATACCATCTTCCGGACAGCTCAGCAGATAAAAATCCGGGGACCTGGATGTTCTAGGCACGCTTTCTTTGACGTCTGGATCCGCTAGGCACTTAGGCCCACAGATTGGTGCCTCGGCAGATGCGCGGTCAGGGCCTAAGTTGAAGTCGCGCACAGCCCGCACGCGATCTGGGCGTACGAGCGCTGGAGGGCTCTGGAGGCGCAGGAGGGCTTTGGGCTCTGGAAGCGCAGGAAGGGGCGAGGCGCACAGACCGCGTCGTGCGGGAGGCGCGATGGCGCGGGTGGAGGGGAGCGGGCGCCGCCTGTAGCTGTCGGCGAAGGTGGCTCGGAGGCGGGTCGCGCGTGGACTCGGGCAGCGCTGCCGTGCTTGGAGAGGAGGGGCACGATCAGTGGAGGTCTGGCGCGACCTGGGAGTCAGACCAAGTGGCGGATCGCAAGGGCGCAGATGGATGCGGAAGCGCGTGCGCACGCAGGGCAGAGGAGCGCAGGTCGGCGCAGCACTGCGCGCAGCGACCCGCGCGGGCCGCGAGAGGGCGGCGCTGGCGGCGCTCTTCCGGAGGCTTCGGGCGGAGAAGTCGTGCGATGTCACGAGAGGGTTTTACGATTAGGGAAGGGTATTAACGTGGCTCTGATACCATGTTAAAGGGATAAACTGAGATAATTTTATGAAAGGTCCAAGGGTTCTCTTATATAGGAGAAAAACCCATTGGATAAAATACAAAAGATAAATAAAGAATTACAAAAGATAAGCAAAAACAGAAAATGTAATTATCTAAATACATAAAATAGGGATTATCTCAACATTAACCAATCAAATTCCAGGCAATCAATGCGTCTGCTGTTATTCGAGAGCACTTCCTCCCCGTCTCTTCTACAACCTCTACAAAATACCTGAGATTTCTATAGCTGATGTCGGTCACGGGCGATCTACTGCTCGAGCTGATGGAAGCACGCATGGCATCATCGCATCAGTTCCCTTCCGTTAAAACATATCCAATTGGGCGACTGCGGTTGTGATCAGAATGGATCGAAAAAAAGGAACCCTAAATCTTGATCAGATCGAGGGGAAATTACCAGGAGGGGGTTTTGGCAGCACCGCTGCTCGATGTGGCGGAGTCCGCGGTGGGTTCGCGCGCAGCCAGCATTCCGGCCCTCATCAGGACCGCGAGGCTTCGCCGCCTCCCCGCCACAGAACCAGCCGCGCCGTCTGCTCGATGGAAACGGGCTGCGCGCGCGCGAGCTCTAAGACCGTTGCGGCCGAGTGAGATATTTGCAGAATGAGCTGTTTGCTGCGATCCTCGTTTATTTTTTTTTGGTAAACCCCCTTGATGAGGAAACTTTCATCCAGCGTTAAGGGTCTTTGGTTGTTGGGTTGGATTGGGCTGGGTTGGGATGGGTGAATAGTAATCTGTGAGGAGGAAGTACCTTTGTGAATACTAATCAGGATTGGACCAACTCTGCCCAACCTTGCAACCAAATAGGCGTTTGGTATCCGTATTAGAGTGGGTTAATCTTATAGTTTGGATAGAGGGTTAAATTGGGTTGAATTTGTTGTGATATGATTGTATTAAAGTTTGAAAAGGTTAGTAGTTATTGTGATATAATCGTATTGAAGTTTGGAAAAGTGAGTAGAAATGAGTAGTTTACAAATTTTATTTGATATCATGGTATAAAATATTATTTTATGATGGAGTGGATAAAAGAAAATTAATTTATTTAATGTATTAAAAAGGAGAAAATGTGAGATCCACATTGGAGAGAGAAGGAGTGGGTAAACCTTTGGGGGGTTTTACCCCCTACCCGAACAACACCTAAAGGAAAGTTACGAGTGTACAAAGAACTCCCAATAAGAAGAGTACATTGTTGATGTGATGGTAGAGGAAGAAAGAGGATGACAAACTTGCTCTTCACATGGACAAAAAGACCTCTGCTAATAGTGAATCGTCCCTTGAGAGGATAGCATGCAGGAAAAAAAACTAAAAAGACATATCACTCATCTAGTACGTCCAACACGCAAGCTTGGCTCCAATGCCTCATGGGTTCGATCTACATGCACACAGAATTGTATCTCGTAATGGAGAGGGATTGGGAGTTGATTCAACGAAAATAAACATGGAAACTAGAGATGGAGGTCATCCTCGAGTTAAACGAAGCTGCTAGTAAAGGGGATGGTGACGACGGTGAGGGAGAAGGCAGGACGTCATCAAGAGAAGGCGGAAGCAAAGGCGAAGCTAGGTGTCATCATGGTGGAGGCAAAGCCTGCGATGGATTTGAGAGGTGCCAGAGGCATCAACTGTACGGTAACAAAGGAGGAGGGGATAGATGGCAGGGTTCAAGACCCTCCGTCCTTTAGGAGGAGACAATGGACAACCCAGTGGCTCGCCATACAGGATAATGAAGACGGTGGAGTTCACTAGAGGGGGGAAAGGGGGAGGGAGAGGGAGACGGAGAGAGAGAGAGAGGCGATTAACTATCCGTTGATCCTCGTCGCGATAATGCTTTACTTAGGAACATCGGTTTTTTTAGTAAGAGTGGGTTTGGTTGCCGGATTAGTCCTGGTTAAATTGGGTGAGGGTAAATCGTTTTTTGTTTTGGTGTTTGGATAGATGGTTAATTGTTGGGGTGGGTTTGTTGTGATGTGATTGAATTGAAGTTTGAAAAAATGGGTAGTTATTGTGATGTGATTATATTGAAAATTAGAAAAATGAGTACAAGTTGAGTAGTTTATAATTTTTAGATGATATGATAGTATAATATATTATTTTTTGATGGAATAGATGAAAGAGAAATAATACCCTCTAAATCCTCTCATTCTCTCACTTGTGGGGCAAGGTTAACCGGTGTGTCGAACGGGCCCTAAGGATGAGTTTGGTTGGCGGGTTAAGGCAGGTTAAACTGGTAGAGGGTAACCCGTTTTTGTGTTTTGGATAGTGTTTTTGAAACCGGACCGGACTGGTCGGTTCGACCGGTCCGACCGGTGAACTGGGCCTGGACCGGTCCGGTTCACCGGTTATGCCGGTTCGGTTTGATTGTTTAAATTTTAATTAGCCCGTTCGGTTCAACCTATTTTTTTGACCCGGTTTAACCAGGTTCAACCGAAGTTGAACCGCATTTAATTTTTAAATTATTTAAAAATATTGTTGATAATGAAAGTTGAACCCATGACCTTTGCTTACTTTTTTCACACTCCCAACCAACTACACTAACACAACTTTTTGCATTTGTTGGATTTTAAAAATAATTAAACTATTATCATGTTATAGAGCATCTAGACCAAATAAAATATATATATATATATATATGATATGTATAATATTTGATGGTGTATAAGAAAAATACTTAATGTATACTGTGAAATATATACATTATCTATGTATTTTATATATATATCTAAGTATACTAAGTGTATATTATATATATATTATTTCATTTCGGTTTGATTAGTCGGTTCAACCATTTTTTTTCACCGGTTCGGTTTAATCCGGTTTTAAATAATGATGACGTCATCATCCGGTTGAACCGGTTTGATTACATGGTTTGACCCGATCTGACCATTTCAACAAGGTTTCCGGTTCGATGTCCGGTTCGGTTTCAAAAACCTTGGTTTTGGTGCTTGGATAGAGGGTTAAACTGGGGGTGGGTTAGAAGTGGGTTTGGGGTGATATGATTGTATTGGAGTTTGAAAAAGTGAATAGTTATTGTGATGCGATTGTATTGAAGTTTGGAAAAGGGAGTAGAAGTGGAGTAGTTTATAAATTTTATATGATATGATGGTATAATATATTATTTTTTTATTGGATTGATGATGTAAAATTGATTTATTTATTTTCTTAAAAAAGAAATAAAGTGGGACTCACGGGAAGAGAGGGGGATGTGGGTTAAGGGGGGTAAACTCCCCTAACCCGCAGGTAACCCGCAAACCAAACGCTACCTAATAGTTTGAAAGGTTTCGGTGGAGGAGGATTACTCTCATCTTGAGAGAAACATTTTACTAAGTATTTATCTGCTAAAATTATAAAGTTTTTTTTCTCAAACCTCGTTCTCTCGTTGAGAATAACACTCGTTTTGTTTCCATTGTTTTATGCGAGACTTGAGAATGGATTCTTGGATTACTTGAAAAATATCAATTGTTTGTTTCCTATTGTCTTTTAGGGAGATTTTATCTTAACTCGCTTTCACTATGAATGTCTTCATATCTTCAAAATCGGAAAAAAAAACATGAACTTCAACTTCTTTATAGAATACTTTAATATGTCGGATATTGAGGTTAAATGCCTCTTCCTTACATGGATAAACTACGGAACCTTTTTTTCTTTTTAAGATGAATTAAACATAATCCTTGCCTCTGATTATTTGGTTAAGTTTGAGCTTAGTGTTGATCTTATACGACTCCATGATTATAGTCCTCTTGTACTTTGCTTCATTGTGGCTAAGATATGTAGAAGGCGGCGATTCTAGTGTGAAAATTGATTATTTATTATCCTATATTTAATCTCTTGTTGTTTAATATTCAGGCCCAGATCATTAACTCTAATCATTTTCCTTTGAGTTATCGACTTAATAAGTTAACAAATATGGTGACGCCTGGAAACATGCTATTTTTAAATATTCTCAAGGATTTCAATAATTGGAGAATGAGTATCTCTTGCCCAAATTCTTGTGAAATTGAATCATGTTAAATATTATTACTCGTTTTATCTTTCTCACCTCAATCAATCGCAAAAATCACTTTAAAGCTATCTAGATTTCTATGGCCAGTATATTTGAACATAAAAATGGAAGAACTATGGAGAAAAAATGTCAAATTTCTTCACTCTCAAGCTTATAAAGAAATTCAAAAATAAACCAGGGCACTTTATATCAATAAGAAATTTAAACTTCTGATAATAAACTGTGCAATCATGTTCTGAATCATTTGTGTTAACCTTTTTAAGTATTTGATTTTCCTTCTCTCATATTTTATTACCCAATAACTCCAATACCTTTATTGTCCTTGTCCATTCTTATGATTTTATAACGATAACCTTTTCACTCCAGAGTGTTGTGCTTGATTTTACGGGGCAGTTTAAATATGCTATTTTTTTTGTAAAGATTATGCAATATATTTTATTTATGGACTGTTACACCCCTTCACGTAAGGTTACAACAGCAGTGACATATATCCTTTGTTGCGGTGTTGTCCCTGTTGTAGGCGTGAAAGCATCGAGCGGTTGACATGATTTTGCATGGTACGGGCGAGGTCCGACTAGCGACGGAGAGACGAACCTCAGAAGTTCGAACCAATGAGGTTCAAGGTGTGCGGAGATGTTGCGGATGTGGAGAACATGAAGGGGGGAAAAGGGGTTGGTTGCGAGTTAAAATGAGGCGAAATAATTCACCACTATCATGCATGAAATGAAATGCGTAACGTAAAGGCAGTAACTAATTCTACAAAAAAAATTGAAGAATGAGACTCAACCTGGCTGGAAACTCGGGAGCCAAAAAGTTCTCGGCCGAAGGTGGCCGGCAAAGCTTGGATCGCCTCTCCCTTGCTGACAGCACACTACAAACTGATCAGCGAAGGAGTTGTCACATCCCTCGATGCAACACACTAGGGATTTGAGGGTTTCGCCTCGAAGAGTGGGATCAAAAATTCAAAAATGGATTCGGTGAAGTATATGTACAAGGGTGGCATTAGATTGGGAACGGAGCTCATCTCAATGATCCATCGATCGAGATATAAAGCTGGCGTGCCTTAGTGATCCATCAATCGAGATATAGAGCTAGCGTGAAAGAACATCGATTGAGGTGCAAAAGTCAAAGAGAAATTGAGCTATATGGGTGAAAGGATTGGGTGGATGAAATGGAAGAAATGAGGACGCCTAACATCTGACAGAGCAGACCTAGGGAGGTCGGAGAGTTGACCGAGGTAACCTTTGACTAGTCTCCCATTGATCCACGTCAGCCAGGAAGAAGATAAAATAGGAAAATAAAACCTTATTAATCCACTTAAAAATAATAAATGATTTTATTTATCCAACATGAAAAATATTTATTATTTTATGTAATATTCTAATATGTTTTTAAATTTTTACAAGTTAATTTATTGTGGATTAATTTTTACAAGTGTAAACATAAGTATATTTACCTATATAGTATGCATTTTATTTTATTTTAGTTTTTATTATTTTATATTTATAATTTATATATTTAACTTATTTAAATACATATACTTTTATTTTATTTTATTTTTGAAGTAATGTGTATACTTAAATAAATAGGTATGTTTATTATATGGATATATGGATCTACAATTCATCTATGTAATTTAGCATGCATATTTATTTTGATTTATTTTTAATTGGTTTATTTTATTTTAGTTATGTATATCGATTTCATACATCGTTTACAAAATTATAAAAATAAGAAATGACGAAAATATAAAGAGTAAATAAAATAATTATTTTATTCAATACAATGTGGATCCAAAACCTAACTTTAGCATTTTAACTCTAATTTTAGTGAAACTACCTTCATTAAATAGCTAATTAAAAGTTATATACACTTAAAGGTGATTTGGTGAATTTGAGTTCATATGGAGAAGATATGGATATGTGAAGTTAGGATTTTGGATTTTTATTATGAGTGTAGAAAACACAATATGCATTATTTTATGTGAAATCATTTTTGTATTTTCTCTATATGTTTATCTGTAATTGTCATGTACAAAGTTTACTGACTTTAGGTATAAATAATAAAGAATAAAATAGGTCCCAAAATGTTCTTATTGAAGAATGGAAAATTAGTGTTTATTTTATTTATTTTCCCATATCCCCCCTACTTTATTCCTTGTCGATCCAGTCATCATGATGCCTAGGTCTTGGAGTTTAGGGTCATTCTATACCTTTGGTATTTCATTTCTTTTTCTTTTTTATTCTTTTATTTTGACTTTCAATACAGTATTTTATACAATTTTTACAATATACATAATGAATATTATTTTACATAAATAACATTATATACAAGATTTAGCTAGGTTTTCAAGGCCAAAATGAAAGAATAAAGTTGATGAAATGGAAATTCATCACTTTTCATGATATGTGACTATGGAGATGTATATGAATTGAAAGTCAAAGATTATAAATGAATGTTGTCTTGTACTCTTATGTATATATATACAAGTGTAGTAACAATAATGTCCTTAGATTACTCATATAATCGTAAAGGGAAGGAGCTAACTATGTGACTCGCTATAAGGGAACCACTTGGAGAATCCAAGAGGGAAAATGTTATGGAACATTGAACTATTAGTTCTTACAAATGGTGGGCTCATGTGAGCTTCGGCTAAGGAAGTGTGAGTGATGAAGCGTCAATCGACAACATTGATATGCTCTCGTTGTAGCACATGCTAATCGACAATCAACTGAATCGAGAGAAAATCCCCATGAAGAGTTCTCAGCTTTACTTTATACTATGGAAAGTCCAGGGTCAAACACAAGGACATGAGACATAGATGTTAAGTTATAGATAAATCATATAGGTCAAAAGCGACATGATGCAATACATTACAAAATAACATATAAATGAACATGCATTTTTCTTGTGCTTTTTATGCAAGTTAAATAGTAATTACAAAGTGAATAGAATGACTTCACTGAGCACATGCTTATAAACACATAAATATACCCTATAACTGATCATTCGACTTAAGAAATAATCCTAATGAAAACTAGACCCAATCGAACAATTAATTCAAAGCCAAGTTTCATTTTATATGAGTAAAAGTATCTAAATCATCTCTGATTAATTAATCAATAATCATGCATCAAATCAGAGAATTAATGAAGCCATATGAAAGAGAATTAAATTAGCTTTGCAATGCAACCGAAATCACAATGATTGGACATTGTATGTTCAAGTTATTCAACATTGAAAGAAAGGGCATAACAAAACCTTACAAATAGTTCCATGTAGGGACTAAAGCATAAATATGAAAAAACAACAGGACATCATTGTAAATTTCCTAGAATTGCACGCATAAAACCCATGCGGTCCATGCTCGATGTGAAGGCCATGATGTGGGCATCTGGCTTAGGCCATGTGTCATCTGGTTGTGCTTCAGTTGATGGTTTGGATTCCTTCGAGGTTGCAGGTATGGATGTGTCGATGATATCTAAGCCTTCTCATCATAAGAACGTCGTCGTGAGCGGTGGCTTAGTTCTGGACTCCGGTGAATTTCTTTCTCTCTCTCTTCAAACATCTTCTGATCGTGTTGAAAGTCCGAACTCCTTGGCTATGTCATGGCGAAGACCACAATGTGGCATAGAAGATTCAAAGAAGATACAATATAGGCATTGTTGTATAATCATCGGAGGAGGAACTCTTGAGCGGAGAAAAGTTGGAAATTTTGATCATTGAAGGGGGGATCACCTGCAAATGTTAGGAAGGCAAACAAGCAAGTGTGTGTATGCGTATGTGAGTGAGATGGGGGCCGTTTGTGTGTAGAGGGTGAAGGCCCTTGTGGGTCTTCTCCATAAATGGAGAAGAAGGGGTCGCGAGTGGTTGGAGGTTCTGGAGGAGAAGATGAGTGTAGAGGACATCCATCCTATATCGTTAATGCGCGGTTAAGATGGGGTGTCATCAGTCGAACAAAATGTTGACTAATTAACCCTAATTTAAATCAAAGAAATTAAAATACAACAAAGAACGAAATCTTACATGAAGCTTTGAAGATGATAGCTGATGAATCCCGGTTGGATCATCATTATTCCCTATTTTTATCCTCGATTAATAAGAACCTCATGAGAAATCTTCATTAATTATGCATTTTTGCAAATAAGTCAATCACAGATAGATCAACACTAACCTTATTTTATTTTAACATTTTCTTTGTTTTTATTAAAAAATCCTAAAAATTAAGTTAATTATTATTTATATTTATCTTATATTT
Organism: Ottelia alismoides; assembly: GCA_037367405.1. Taxonomy (NCBI): domain Eukaryota; kingdom Viridiplantae; phylum Streptophyta; class Magnoliopsida; order Alismatales; family Hydrocharitaceae; genus Ottelia; species Ottelia alismoides. The sequence continues at coordinate 172,697 of JAZKJV010004027.1, read as the reverse complement.
TAAAAGAAATAAAATACAAAAAATACCAAAACCCTTAAAATTGAGTATTTTTAATCATTAAACATACGTGCGAAAAAGTCATCTTTGTATATTGACTTCTTTTGGCTTTTTTGACCAACATGAAACTTGTAGATCTCATTGAGATCTACAATTCCATGTTTGATCCTTTTCTAATTCAGTCTCCTAATATTTCTTTTTTCTTTTTCTTTATTTTCTTTAGTTGTGAATTTTCTGATTGGGCCACGTGGCACCCTCTGGGCCGTCCACGTGGCCCCATCCTCTTCCCTCTACACAGCCTCCTCCTCAGTCGTTAGATCCTCCTCTAGGCGCCTCCATCTCGCCCGTTGATTCCTGCTTGATCTTCAGCCGTCTGATCACTTCCCAGATCATATCCTCACCACTCACCCCTGCTCTTCCCTCCACCATCAGATCACTGAGCCCCCGCCTCAATCTCCATCGTCCATCCTTAGCTTGCTCGCAACCGTCTGATCCATTCCCTCATCTCATCTGGACCACCCCCATAGCACCTAAATCCCATCCACAGGATCCTCATCCATCCAACGCTCATGCCATATCCACGTCATCACTACTCCATCTGCCCTTGGATGAGATCATTATATCTCATCCTAATCATTTGCTACAGTCTCACCCCTCACCACTCGATCAGATATGATGGATCAGATCCAATCCCTCCACCTGTGCTTCAATACCATCCGTTGGATCAAATGATTAAATGGGTAGAACTTCATATCCTACCTCCAACGCCTCCATAGCCCGTTGTTTCACCTCGCACCCTTCCTATTTTGACCAACACCAATCCCCCTCTTCTCTCTCTAACAATCGTTTCTCGAAGCCTCAAGATCCACCATCTTCGCACAACACTTATTGATCCCCTCCATCACCTTGTTCTTCATTGCAGACGTTGTAAACTTCATCGTCACCACCATAACAACCGGAGACCTCTGCCTACAAATCATCTGCTCCGCCCCCGTCACACTGCATCCATCAACCACAGGCTTATGCCTAGCTTCTCTCTCCCCTCCGATGACAGTGGAGGGGTTGATCGCAGAGGCAATGTTGACCCACTGCCCACGGTGAGAACCTTGGCCCCTTCAGCCAAGATGCGGCTACCATTACACACGATGAGCTTGCTGGTGTAGCTGACCAGCTCGAGGGACGACCGGACATTCTAATGGAACCTCAACCAAAGTTGTCCTCTGCCCAATTTCCCCTCCGATCAGGTACTCTCCCCCCTCAATTTTCTTCCTTTTTCTCTAATTTCTGTCATCTCCTACGAAGCACTTCGCCATCGCCCTACCATCCTCTGTCACCCGCAATACACCCACCATTAGGGGTGCACGTGGATCGGATAAAATATGTAATCTAATCCGATGCTATTGGATTGGATTGGTTTAGTTTTATCATTCTAATGGGTTGGGTCGGATTGAAAATTTTCAAATTCGTTCAAGTATGGATTGGATCATATCTTTACTGAAATCCAATCCGATCCAATCCGTTAATCGTTAGTACACACACACACACACACGTGTGTGTGTGTACACATATACATACATACAAACTTACATGCATAATAATATCTATGTGCACCCATTTGGAATTATTCTATGACCATAATCAAAGTAGTTCGTTTCAATTTTCCTCGTATTCATCTTAGATACAAGTTCTCCCCCCCCCACCACCCATTCTTTTCTCTTGAGAGTCAAATGTTAAATCCCCAAAATAACAAAGTATGACTATAGCTTGTAAAATTCTAAACCATGTTCCATTATTCTCCTTCTAGTTCCCCCTCTCTCTCATTTTCATTCTTGACTGTCAATATTCCTCCCGATTCTTTCTCGGTCCATTTCGAAGTTGCTCCTCCTACACAATGTTATTCCCTTAGTACAACTCACCACCCCATCCCTTGTGATGTCGCCACCTGTCTCATGTAACACCATCCCCCTCAATTGCGTTGCCATTTGTCCTCAGTATATTGCCACTCTTCTGATCCTCATTTAAAGAAAATAGTTTTGGGATAGTTCTTAGTTATTCGTGACCTCTTTGCTTATTATCTTTTCTTTGCACTAGCTTACAACCTTATTGTAGGGATGAAACTGGATCCGTTATATAATTAGGGATGGAATTGGATCCATTACATGATCAAATGTACCACGCCATATAAGAATACATAACCATTACTTTAATTCCTTTCATTTTTAAATTGATATACGATTTTGATTCATGTTTTTCATAAAAATATGTATATTTTTAATATAGGTATATTCTTACAAATAAATTCTATTTCAAGTTTATTTTAAAGAGAGTTATTTTTCTCAAGTGGTGGGTTATATTTAAGATAATTTTGTCTTGGATATTCAATCGAGTATGAATGGTATTTGATTATCATTTGTTAATGATATATTATAGATCTTTGAAGGGTGTTCTTGGACATGGTTGGTTTAAACCTAGACTTCATCAACATCAGACAAAAGAGGTCATGTTATTTATTTACCTAACTCGTTTATGTATTCTTATTTGATAACTTGTATTATTCTTATTTGAATCATTTGTTTAAAATAATTATAAAAGATAAACTTATGCATCATTTATAAGAAGTAATTTAATTTTTGATTTCAATATAATCATTTAATTTGATTGTGTGGTCTTTAAATTTTTTAATAGATCAATAGAATCCTTCAACTTTCACTTGATTACGTCTTTCTCTTTTTTATATCTATTCATATATTGATTTTTAAGAAATTATTCAAATGTAAAAAGCTAGTGGGATATAAAATACAATCACGAGAGAGTAGATTATTGAGCGGAAAAATGTAAGCGTAAAAATCCGATCCAATCCGATCCAACCCGTAATTCGATGGACTGGATTAAAAAAATTCGTTAAGATTGTATTGTACATGGATTAAGCTAAAATCCGATCCAATCCGATCCATGTGCACCCCTGCCCACCATCTTCACCAACACTCCCGACCACCCTCTCCCTTCTCTAGGACCCCCATTCGCTTCGCCCCTTTTCTTCTCAGCCTCGTCAGAGAAGAACCACCAGGGCTTTGCCTTCTTCCATCCATATCCTTCCATCCACCTCACAAGCTCATGTACGCACTTCACGCCACTGCTTCGGTTATGCTAACATTGCATGAACCTCAATGGTCAGACTCCATCCTCCCTCTCCGATCTCCCGCTCCGTCTCCGACAAACCTTCATCGACAACACGCCCCTCAAAGTGTCGTGCCTCCATCACCTCACGAGCTTCATCGCAAAGCATCCAGGAGACTTCTAGGATCATTGATAGTCTCGGAAATCGATGCGGTTATGTCGACTCACAAGGCGAGTCAACAGTCGGTGTTTGACCACACGAATCCCGAAATTAATCAACAATTAACCCACACTAAGATCAACAAATTAGAAACAATGTGGAGTTAAAATTTATTTTTAACTCTGCACAAATGATGTAAAGGGCAAGTATGCAGAGAGTTCGAACACAGGGAGCAAACAGTGTAGCTCAAGCAAATGAATGCTAAAGTGTGTGAGTGTGTGAAGTGTCTACACTAAGCAAGCAAGCAACTACAATTTTTGTGGGTTTTTAATTAATTTTTTTTATTTAATTTTTAATTTTGTATTTTGATTTTTGATTTTCTAATTTTTATATTTTATATTTTATATATATATATTTTTTTAATATTGGGAAGTAAAGGCAATATAAGACAAGGCAAAGTGAAATATTTATAAAAATGCACAAAAATGCTCCAAAATTCAGAAAATAAATGTTTTTGGTATTTTTAAGGTTTTTTTACTGTTTTTATGATTTTTGGGGATTTTTCAAGATGTTTTTGGTATTTTTAAAGTCTGAAATAAGGCAAACAGTGGAAATAAGGGCTGGCTGTGACAAAAATGCAAGTTAAAAATACCAACCAGTAGCAAAATTGTTTCACACTATTTTTCTAATAAAGAGAACAAAATTAAGAATAAACAGAAGCTGAGTTTGCTATTTTTGGGTTTTTCTACTATTTTATATAATTTTTTGAAGTTTTTAAGAGTTTTTAATTTTTTTGTGTTTTTGTTTTGAGATTTTTAATGATTTTTGGACTGACACTAAAAGATAATAAAATAGACACTACGTGATTTTTTTGGAATTTTTAGAGGTGTTTTACTATTTTTTTGGTATTTTCTAAGCTAGACAGTAGGAAAAAGACATGTTTTTGATTTTTATAAATAATGAAAAGTGGTAAAATTGAAAACTAAAAATAGGGCGTCAAAATATAGGACAACAGAAGCTTAACCCTATTTTTGTGGAATTTTTGGGGTTAAAATGATATTTTAATTAATTAGAACAAGACCCCAATCATCAAACAGTGCTGGTAGGGGTATATGTGCAATATTCAAAACATCCAGGGGGCTAACATGCAAATATCCACAAAATTTTGAACTTAATATTTAACTTCTGGAACCAAAATGTAAATACAAGACCCGCCTGGGCACGCCTACAAATTACCCACCAGGGCGCGTGACTTGCACGCGCCTGGGAGGGACTGGAATGCAATAATACAAAAGCCTGGGGGCCACTTTGCAAAATATCCAAAAATATTACACGTGCTATGAAAGTTTTAGGGCTAAAACGAAATAAACAAAAGACCGAGGGGTCCTCTGCAAAATGCCCCCACCTCACGTGTACAGGTCACGTGAGGTGACGTGGCGGAGGACCTAAGTGCAAATAACGAAAGTCCGAGGGTCTTTTTGCAAATATTACAAAATATTTAAACTACCAAGGAAAGTTTATAGACTAATAAATAAATACAAAAATGGCGAGGGTGTGGATGCAAAATACCCTCGCTCCTGCGCTCCGATGATGACGCGTGGCGCGTATCCAACGGCTGGGCGACGAGGCGCGATCCACTTATCCACGTGGCTTGTCCTGAGCGGCCGATGACGGTTCGGCGATCAGCGGCTGAGATCAGATCTGACGAAGAGATCGACGGTGGGGGCGTGCCAAGATCTGACGGCTGTGGCTTGATCTGGAGGTTCCTCGTTGATCCGACGGTCCCGGAGGTCGAGGGAAGAACACGGAGGAGCTCCGGTCTGGCGAACTTCTCCGAGCTTCTCCGGCCGACCACGGCGACGCCGGAGCTGGCAAGGGGGCCGAGGGTGCTCCTGCAGGTGGTGGCTGTCGTCTGGAAGCTTCAAAATCCACCAGCGGATGCCGGTGCTCTCGCACGGAGGTGGCGGAGCTGCGAGGCCCCAGGTGCTCCGGCGAGAGAGCAAAATCGCTCCAGAAGCTGCGATGGACTTCAATACCTGCACCAAAACGTTAGGGAGGTCGAGGGCAAAATGCCTCGACCTCGGGTGGCTCTCGAGATGGACTGGGCGGTGCTATCGGGTCTCGCCGGAGTTGCGCTCCGGCGAGGTGATCGATTAGGTGATGGGGTGATCGATTCGACTCAGAAAGATGGGGGAACTAATCCTAGAACTAACAGGAATGAAATGGGGAGTAAAATGGGATGAATGGCAGCCTCGATGGCCAATGGCCAGAGGGAGAATACCTCACGGGGGCAACCGCCGGAGGTGATGGAACACGCCCAGATCAGTGGCTGATCCGCCGCCTTAAGGTGAAGAACCAGGAGCTGTCACCTCCAGGAGCTCGAGCACGACAAAAAAGGGGGGAAGATCTGTGTGGAATGCGGTTCAAAATCGAAAGGAAGTCAAGGAGGACCTTAAGTATGGTTGACGATGGGGGTGGAAAGAACGAGGTCGCCAGCTCGATCCAGAGGCTCTCAGCCCAAGAAAATCCTTGGGCGAGCAAGAAGCATGGTAGGTGAAAAGATTTGCAGGAGGAATCGAGCTCAAAGGATGCAAGACCGCGTCTCGAAAAAAATGGAGAAGATGGGTCAAAGATAGGGCTGTCAGAGGCTACAGGGTGGTAGGTCACCTAGTTGACCGAGGTCAACTAGGGTTTGCACCTGGTTGGTCCACGTGGACCAACCAGGAAAAACCCTGGATTATTGTTCTATTAATTCAATTTAAAATAGTAAATGGCCGAATTAAATAAAATGTATAAAATAAAAAATGTTCAAAATTTTATGTAGTATTTTATTCTGATTTTTATTTATTTTTATGACTTTTATTTTTACAGGTTGCCTTTTGAACCCTATATAGGTATAATACCTATGTATTTTGATATTCTATTTTATTTTATGTATTTTTGATCTTATTATTTTTATTTATGATTTTGTAAAATTATAACATACTTTTATATACATAAGTATATTTTTATTTTATTTTTCTGAGATGTTTTGTATATTTAATAAAATACAAGTGTATTTTATATAGGTATAAGTGTATATGGTATACCTATGTAGTCCTTATACAAGTAATTTTATTTTTTTATTTTTCTTTGCATTTTATTTCAATTTTAATGCACATATATATTATAAGTGATATTTACAAAATTATAAAAATATAAAAAATGAATAAATATTGAATAAAGAATACATTGAATATTTTATTCAGTACAAGTGTACAATGAGGGTCCAAAACTCAACTTTCAAACCGTAGCTCCGCCAAATGCGAAACTACCACCATTGGATAGATTATTTTATTCTATATACAATTAAAGGTGAGTACACTGCATTTGGATTTGTCGTTTGTGAGATACGGGTCTGGGAAGTTGGGATTTTGGATTCTTATTCAGACCATATCTTTTTGTCTGTACATTCTTTTTCTGTGAAATCAACTTTGTCTTTTTCTTTATGAAATTATCTACAACTTTTATGTACAAAGTTTCCTTATTTGATGTACACAAAGTGGAACCAAAAATAGGTCCCAAAATGAGTAAAGAATGAATAGATTGTATAGGTATTTACACTGTATTTCTGACCTTATCTCCCCCTACTTTATTCCTTGTCGACCTATTCATCAAGATGCCTAGGTCTCGGGGGTTTTAGGTCATAAAATATTTACAATATTTTATTCTTTTTTCTTTTCTTTATTTATTCTATAATTTTGGCCTTAATTACAGTATTTTATACACTATTGTGATGCACATGCATGGATGCTAAGATGGTGATTTTAATGCTATTTACAGGCATTTGCCAGGGTTTTTGGTGCCAAAATGATAGAATAAAGATGATGAAATGTGGATTCATCATCCCCCTATACTTTACCTTTGCTAGTCCCTAGCAAACACTTATGCAACAAGTGCAAAAAGAAAAGAAAGAAAAAGAAAAAGAAGAAAATTGGACGAAGTTTAATTATCAATCTTGTCTTTACAAAATCAAAGTTTGGAGCTTAAGTCGGACCTTTGGAAGTTTAGTGCGGTCGGAACCTTAATGAGAACCAAGTTTGAAATCCAACAGTCCTAGAGAATCCCAAAACTCTGTCCAAGTCTCCTCAATAGCCAGGTCAGAAATACTTCAACTCATACGCAAACTCTTACGACTATGAATCTGACTTGTACAGTGTAAGTGATATGGAGCTCCCTACCTCAGAAGTGACAAAGAAACAACCTCCCTCAACCTGGTAACTCTAATGCCTCGGTCTAGCAACTCTTTCCTCGAGAAGCGGGGTATTCCCTTCTAAGTTCAAGTGCAACTGGCTCAAGAAGAGGGGGAAGAAGTATAGACTTTTGGGAGCTCAACCAGTGTAGCTAAGTCTCCCGCTGCAAGCTTCATGAGATGTGACATGGATACCATAAGCTTTTGCTTTATTGAACTGTATACACTCCGGTGGGGTTATTAAATTTTCAATCCGACCCACCACTTTTTTGGAGTTTTTTTTTTTCAATTGCATCTGTACAACATATCTACATGGTGCAGCATATATACAAGAAATTTCTTCTTGAGCCAGTAGACTATCCCTCTTTTGAAGCTTTATTGCAACCCACGGCTTCTGTCTTTAGCCTTCATCACCACTAGACCAAGTTGAGGTGCACTTCCTTCACTATAAGAAGAAGAGAGGTTCCGCCTAGAAGTACTACCCTCATATGCTACCCCAAGCCAAAGGAGACTGCCTCCTCACCACCTCATCCATGGAGAGCTATGTGAAAGGTGCAGGTGTCCAAGTTGGGTCATTATCAACAAGATTCGTGCGTGTGCTCCGAAATACTCTACTTAGGCCGTCAAGAATCCATTGAACTAAGTCCCGTGATCCTCAAAGAATTAAGTCAACTAGACCTGAAGTACCTCCAACTTAGTTCCTATAAGGTTCCTGTTATTAGGTAGATTTTAAGGTCCAATCAAGCTCCAATCTCCGGATTTTACTTAGACTTGTTCAACTATCAAACTCAATCCGAAAGATGCTCATGCCATGCAATGCTATGCAGAAAATATTTTTGTGATGCAATTTTCAAGATTTTGAACTTTTTATGGATTTTTGAAAAGATAATGATGATGCGTGCAGATGCATTTTTTGTATTTTTTTCTTCAAAAAGATATTTCAAATGTTTTTGGATTTTAGTTTTGCAAATGTTTTTGGGAATTTTTGAAAACAAAAAGTTTTGGCTAAAAACTAGGTGAAAATATGTACACGGGAGTGCTTCTTATATCTACAAGAAGTGGATTTTAAGAATTTACAAGGGTAAGTGGTCAGTTTTATACATACATATATATGTAGTGGATTTTGGTGTGATGTTAGTATTCCTCAAACTTATTTGACACAAACTTTTCACGGAATTTTTGAAAACTATAGTCCAAAATAGTTTTTAGAAACATTTTTACACACATTTGAAAACATTTTGCAAAGGCTTTCAAAACAGTATATATAGGTTTTTCAAATCATTTTTGCAACCATTTTTCAAACCATTTGCAAATCATTTTTCAAACATTTTTATTTCACACAAAGAAAAGAAGTTTTACAAACCACACAGGTTGAAAACACGAAACAAAATATTTTCAAAATAGTTTTCAATAGATGTTCACAAAGATTTTCAAACTATTTTTCAAACATTTTGCAAAAAACATTTTCACCTGATTTATTAATCAGTAAATACAAAAAGCATTTGAGGAATAACCACATCTTTTTATTAAGAATTTTAATGATTTTTAAAGAATTAGTAGCTATATTATTACGAAAGTACGAGTTATGGCTAAAGTATATACGTAGTATATACGACCCCCCTATACTTAGCTCGAGCTATGTCCTCATAGATCGGAGAGAAAAGAGAAGACATAACTCGTACTAAGTATAGACAAGTCTAAAGAATAAAGAAATAAATGAATGAATCAATAATTGAGAAGTTGACCGTCCCCCCTATACTTAGGATCAAATAATCCTAAGTATAGCAGACTGTACACAACGCAGGGAGGGTCAAGGGTGGGAATGAACAGATCGTACTCAGATGGTCTCCCCCTATACTTAGGGTAAGATATCCCTAAGTATAGACAAAAGAGGAGACAAGGGAGAGGATCGAAAAGAATAGAAAAACTCGGGGTGCCAACCCCCCTATACTTAGGACAAAGTACGTCCTACGTATGGAAAACTGTCTACACGGGCGGCACCTTTTTGATAGATAAAGAGGATAGAACAGGAAAAGAAGAAAAGAAGAAAAGAAGAAAATAAATCAACAGAGATCAGAGTGATATAAACAGATGGATCTGTACAGCGGAAGAGAGAATTTGATCACCATGTATGAGATGTAGATGATGAGAGTCAAAGGACACATCTCATACCAGAAGAATGGGGGCAACGTCAATGGTCGGTGGATCATGATCAAGATATAGTTTCAAGCGTTGACCATTGACGCGGAAGGTAGCGGAAGATGACGGTTCTGATATGTCGATGCTGCCATTGTCATGTACCTTCCTGACCACATACGGTCCTTTCCACTTGCTCTGTAATTTCCCTGGGAATAATTTCAGCCTGGAATCAAACAACCATACTCTCTGATCTGGCTCAAACTGTTTATGGCTGATATGCGAATCATGCCATGTCTTTACTTTCTCCTTGTACTGTAGGCTGTTGGAGAAGGCTGTATCTCTCAATTCTTCCAGGGCTGCCAATTCTGCTCTTCTCTGGTCTCCTACACTCTCTGGATCTAGAAGCAACTCAGTAACTGCCCAAAAAGATTTATGCTTGATTTCCACTGGCAAATGGCACGGCTTGCCATAGACGAGACGAAAGGGAGATGTCCCCAATGGGTTCTTGAAAGATGTCCGATAGGCCCACAAGACCGAGTCCAAAAGCTGTGACCAATCCTTTCGGTCTGGGCGGACAACTTTCTGCAAGATAGTCTTTATCTCCCTGTTCGATACTTCGGCAAGACCATTAGTTTGAGGGTGATAAGGAGTGGCAACCCGATGGTCAATACCGAACTCGTCTGCAAGGGCCCTGACTTTGTCATTGATGAAGTGAGACCCCCCGTCAGAAATCAAGACTCTAGGTACTCTGAACCGTGAAATGATATTTTTCCTCAAAAATTTGCATACGGTTTTAGCATCTGCGGCTCGGGCGGGGATGGCCTCAACCCATCGGCTGACATAATCCACAGCGAGCAAAATATGCTCGAATCCCTGACTCTTAGGAAATGGGCCCATGAAATCAATTCCCCATGCATCAAAAACCTCACAAAAGTGAATGGGTTGCATGGGCATCATGTCTCTCTGTCCGCAGGTTCCCATTTTCTGACAGTCAGTACACTTCTTCACGAACTCATCAGAATCCTTGAAGAGAGTAGGCCACCATAGGCCGGATTGAAGCACCTTCTGTGCTGTCCTTTTTCCTGAATGATGTCCTCCTGCCTCAAGCTTGTGGCAGTACGTGAGGACGCTATGCTGCTCTTCTTGAGGAATGCACCTCCTCCAGATACTATCCCCTCCTTCATGATAAAGGACGGGATCCTCCCAATGGTAAAACTTGGCCTTAGCTAGGAAGGTCTCAAGTTTCTGCCTGGGCCAACCCTGAGGGACTGTCTTGGCAACAAGATAGTTTACAAAGTCAGCATACCATGGGAGTGAGGTGACAGCCAAGATCGCCTCATCTGGAAATGTCTCTGTGATAGGTGCGCTGGGCTCAGATTCCTCAAGATTCTCCAATCTGGAGAGATGATCCGCCACCACATTCTTGACTCCAGGCTTGTCCTTAATCTCAATATCAAATTCCTGGAGTAGAAGGATCCATCTGGTGAGACGTGCTTTGGCATCCTTCTTAGCCATTAAATACCGGATGGCGGTATGATCAGTGTAAATTGTTACTCTAGATCCAAGAATATATGATCGATACTTATCAAGAGCAAAAACTACGGCCAGCATCTCTTTCTCAGTTACAGTGTAATTCCGCTGCGCGGCATCCAAGGTCCGGCTGGCGTAGTGAATGGCAAAGGGTAAACCATCCCTCCTCTGTCCAAGCACAGCCCCAACGGCAAAATCTGAAGCATCCGTCATGATCTCGAATGGAAGAGACCAATCGGGTGGCTGAAGGACAGGAGCTGAAACAACCATATTTTTGAGAGTCTCAAAAGATTCAAGACACTTATCATTAACAATAAACTCGGTGTCTTTGGTGAGCAAGTCAGTGAGCGGTCGGGCAATTCGACTGAAGTCCTGAATGAACCGTCGGTAGAAACCGACATGCCCCAGAAAAGACCGTAACTGACGCAAATTGGACGGCGGGTTGAGTTTCTTGATGATGTCCACCTTAGCAGGGTCGACCTCCATGCCCCTGTTGGAGACGATATGACCAAGGACCGTCCCTTGAGTCATCATGAAATGACTCTTCTCCCAGGATAAGACTAGATTAACCTCTATGCAGCGCTTCAGCACACGGTCTAGGCAGTCAAGACAAGCATCGAACCCGTCGCCATAGACCGAGAAGTCATCCATGAAGACCTCTAAACAGTCACCCACCATGTCCGAGAAGATGGACAACATGCACCTTTGGAATGTCGCTGGAGCGTTACATAGACCAAAGGGCATCCGTCTGAAAGCATAGGTCCCAAACGGACAGGTGAATGTCGTTTTCTCCTGGTCTTCGGGCGCAATGGCCACTTGATTATATCCAGAGTACCCATCGAGGAAACAGTAATGGCTCTTCCCAGCTAACCGCTCGATAATCTGATCAATAAATGGTAGCGGGAAGTGATCCTTCTTGGTGGCCTCATTCAATCGTCTGTAGTCCACACAGACCCTCCAAGAAGTTGGTACTCTGGTAGCGATCTCCTCTCCGGACTCATTGATAACTGTAGTGATACCCGTCTTCTTGGGTACCACATGAAGTGGACTAACCCATTTGGAGTCGGAGATGGGATAGATAAAATCGGCGCTCCACCACTTGGAAATTTCTTTCATGACAACGTCTCGAAGATTCGGGTTCAGCCGTCGTTGGAACTCACGCGACGGCTTAGTGTTATCTTCAAGATAGATGTGGTGAGAGCAAAGATTAGGGCTCAGCCCCTGGAGATCAGCTATACTCCAACCGATTGCCTTGCGGTTTCTTTCAAGAACCTCCATCAGACGAGATTCTTGTCCTCCAGTCAAATCTGCTGAGATAATGACTGGGTGCATTTCTGGCTCTCCAGCAAGGAATCTGTACTTCATTGACTGCGGCAGAGGTTTCCTTTCCGGACAACTGGGAGGTGGCAGATCTGGCTTCTGATATGACTGTGTAAAGGCTACCAGGTCTGCATGGGAGAACTCTCGCTCTGCATGAATCGCTGACAAAGGGCGGCCTGATGGATCATCAATAAACTGCACTGGCTCACACTCTGTCATGGCTGTTGGCTCAGTAGGAATCAGACATGGTAAATAATCATCAAAGTCATCCCAGTCAATGTCTGAATCCGAGGGATCGGAAGATGATGAGCAAGATTGAAATTCTTCAGCACCACTCATCACAACACTGTCAGCCTCAGAAATATCCCCATCCAGGAATGTGCTCTCCCGGCTCTCGACTGCCATGAGCTTGAGATACAGTGAATCTGTAGGCAAGGCGAGGGTCGGTGCTACAGGATCTTTCCAGTTGGATTCATCATCAGTCATCTCAAAATCACACACCTGGTGGATGTCTAGCTCCTTCTCTGTCATCTGCTCGGCTTCGCTGAACTGCTCGGAGCATTCTGCCTCTCTAGCTCTGATCTCTTCGATCGTCTCTATTTGTATGGTTTCGCCCTCTACACGAAAGCATACCTTCCCATTATCATGGTCGGTCACCTCCTTGGCTGTGGCCAAGAATGGACGTCCGAGAATGATGGGGGCATCAGTTACCGACTCAGGGATCTCCATGTCCAACACAACGAAGTCCACGGGGAATTTCAGGCCCTGAATGGTAACGACCACGTCTTTCAATAACCCCTTCGGCCTCTTAATCGACCTGTCAGCAAACTGAAGAACGGTTCTGCTTCGAAGAAGAGGGCCAAACTCGAACTGCTTGAGTAAGGCTGCCGGAAGTAGGTTGATTGAAGAGCCGCTGTCTAATAGAGTACGATCAAACTGCTGCTCCTGAATCTCACATCTGACATAGGGAGCTCTGATGAATCCACATTTCATCATCTTTATTCTATCATTTTGGCACCAAAAACCCTAGCAAATGCCTGTAAATAGCATTAAAACCATCATCTTAGCATCCATGCATGTGCATTCAAATTGTGTGTAAATTACTGTAATTAAGGCCAAAATTATAGAATAAATAAAGAAAAGAAAAAGAATAAAATATTGTAAATATTTTATGATCAAAAACCCCCGAGACCTAGGCATCTTGATGAATAGGTCGACAAGGAATAAAGTAGGGGGAGATAAGGTCAGAAATACAGTGTAAATACCTATACAATCTATTCATTCTTTATTCATTTTGGGACCTATTTTTGGTTCCACTTTTTGTACATCAAATAAAGAAACTTTGTACACAAAAGTTGTAGATAATTTAATAAAGAAAAATACAAAATTGATTTCACAGAAAAATAATGTACAGATAAAAAGTTATGGTCTGAATAAAAATCCAGAATGCCAACTTCCCAGACCCGTATCTCACAATTAAAAACTCCAAATGCAGCGTACTCACCTTTAATTGTATATAGAATAAAATAATCTATTTTATGGTGGTGGTTTCGCATTTGGCGGAGCTACGGTCTGAAAGTTGAGTTTTGGGCCCACATTGTACCTTGTACAGATTAAAATATTCAACTTATTCTTTATTCATTATTTATTCATTTTTATAATTTTATATTGTTGTAAATATTACTTATAATATATATGTACATTAAAATCAGAATAAAAATGCAAAGAAATCACAAAATAAAAATACTTGTATAAAAGGTACATAGGTATACTACCTATACATATACCTATACAAAACATACTTGTATTTTATTAAATATATAAAATATATCAGAAAATTAAAATAAAAATACATTTGTGTATATAAAAGTATTTTATAATTTTAGAAAATAATAAACAAAAATAAGTAGATTAAACACACAAAATAAAAATAAAATACTAAAATACATAGATAATATACCTATATAGGGGTATAAACGTAAATTTGTAAAAATATCAGTCATAAAAATAAATAAAAATCGGAATAAAATACTACATAAAAAAATAAACATTTTTTATTTTTTACCCAAAAATTAATTCGGCCTTTTTCTATTTTTAAACGAATTAACAAAACATTTTTTATTATCTTTTTCTGGTTGGTCCACGTGGACCAACCAGAAGCTAGCGACTGTTGACCAGCAGGTCAACAGCCCGTCCTTCGTCTACTGTAGCTCTGGCGCGCCTGGGTTTTTGCCCACCTTGGTGGATTTTCCTAGGCCAACTCGTTCGTCCTTTGCCGCCGCTTCCTTCATGGAAGTTGCGCCGCTCTGATCCATCTCCATCGCCGCTCCATCAGATCCACTCAGATCTTTTTCCTCCACCCGTGATCATGCCTCGAAAACACGCACCCAACGCTCTTCAAATACAACCCACCATCTTCCTTTCTCGGGTTGAACCGCGAATCACCAGTGAACCACCCCCCTTGGTCCAGCCATCGACGCCCGAAGGTGACAGCTTCGAGCTCAGCGCATCCAAGCGGCGGGAGAGGGTCGATAGCGCCGCGTGTTCCAACCTCCGGCGACCGCCGTCGAGGTACTTTTCCCTCACCCTTTTGGGTTCGAGGTCGTGTGTTACTCCTTAGTTTTTCTCCGTAGTTGCATCCCTTGCGTTTCCAGCTCCATTATCCCCCGATCATCCACTTCATTATCGCATCGATTCGCTAAGTCGATTGCTCGCCGGAGACACCTCCGACCACCATCTCCATCACGCATCTATCGCGCACCCCCACGCCTCCGCGAGGTCCAGGCAATTTGCCCTGGGCCTTCTCATCACTTTTTGCAGGTCATAGCGCCAGAGAGACTCCACCTGGAGTCGATTTTGAAGGATTCGAGCTACCTGGAGCCACCGTTCTTCCTCTAGCTCGCGGCGGCGCATCAGAGCTTCCCCGCCCATTTTGGCCCTGCCGCGACCTCGAGGGACCTTCCAGGAATCTCTGGCGTGCTTCTGAGGCGAAGGAGGAGGCTGGAGGAGCATCTATTTGTCGATCGAAGCTCGGGCCACCGCCTGTTCGTCCCTGTTCTTGGAGAGGGACCCTACACCGTCGGATTTCGAGCCCGCTCCAGACGAAGCAGCCACCGTAGGATCAACGCTGCCCCGAGCCGTTGATGGATTCCCGATGATCTAATCTCAGCCGCACAAGCCCAAGCGTCATCGGCGCGCGAGAGCAGGACACGTGTTCAAGTGACGCAATATCAGCCGTCCGCTTCCGCTTTGGCGTGGGTATTTTGCTACAAACCCCCGCCCAGTTTTTGTAATATCTTAATAGTACCAAAACCTTTCATCGGTCGTTTAATATGTTTTGTAAATTTTGCGAACAAGCCCCCAAACTTCTTTGACTTGCATTTTAGTCCTCCACCAGCTCACCTCACGTGCCCATACACGTGAGGTGTGCATTTTGTAAGGAGGCCCCTGAGGTTTTGGGTTTCAGCTTTTAGTCCATTAAGTATTTTGTCACGTTGTATATTTTTAGAGTAATTTGCATTGAACCCCCTGAGCTTTATAATATTGCAAAAATACCCCTCCCAGGCGCGTGCCAGTCACGCGCCCTGGTGGGTAAATTGCAGATGTACCCTTGCGGGTTTGGATATTGGTGTTTAATCCTTGAAATGCAAGTTTTAGTGTAATATTTTGTGGAAAATTGCATGTTTGCCCCTGGAAGTTTTGAAAATTGCATTTCTGCCCTTGCCAGGACTGTTTAATGTTGGGACTCTTGTTCTAATTGTTTAAAATATCTTCTTAAGCCCAAAAATTCCACAAAATTAGATTTAGGTCCCTGGACACTTGTACTTTAACGCCACCTAGTTAGTTTTTGATTTTATCTTATCTCCATATTTATTAAAAATCAAAAACTCTCATTTTGTGTACTGGCGACCTTAGAAAATACCAAAAAAATATCAAAACACCTCCAAAAATTCCAAAAAAATCACCTAGTGTCTATTTTATCATCTTTTGGTGTCAGTCCAAAAATCATTAAAAATTTCAAAAGAAAAACACTAAAAATATAAAAACACTCAAAAACTTCAAAAAATATAAAAAATAGTAGAAAAACCCAAAAATAGCAAACTCAGCTTCTGTTTATTCCTTATTTTATTCCCTTTATTAGAAAAATAGTGTGAAACAATTTTGCTACTGGTTGGTATTTTCAACTTGCATTTTTGTCACAGCCAGCCCTTATTTCCACTGTTTGCCTTATTTCAGACTTTAAAAACACCAAAAACATCTTGAAAAATCCCCAAAAATCATAAAAACAGTAAAAAAACCTTAAAAATACCAAAAACATTTATTTTCTGAATTTTGGAGCATTTTTGTGCATTTTTATAAATATTTCACTTTGCCTTTTATTATATTGCCTTTGCTTTCCAATATTGAAAAAGAAACAAAAAATATAAAATACAAAATATAAAAATTAGAAAATCAAAAATCAAAATACAAAATTAAAAAAAAAAAGAAGAAATAAAAAAAATTAATTAAAAACCCACAAAAATTGTAGTTGCTTGCTTGCTTAGTGTAGACACTTCACACACTCACACACGCTTGTGCATTCAATTGCTTGAATTACACTGTTTGCTCCCTGTGTTCGAACTCTCTGCATACTTGCCCTTTACATCATTTGTGCAGAGTTAAAAATAAATTTTAACTCCACATTGTTTCTAATTTATTGATCTTAGTGTGGGTTAATTGTTGATCAAATACGGATTTCATTTGAGAGTCGCAACAGCGACGGTTATCTCCGCCTTGTGTGAGATACCAAATTTAGACCCTCGTGAGATCCGTGTTTATCAAATGGTGCCGTTGCCGGGGAGCAACAGCTTGTAGTCCATATTTTGATTGTGTGAATTGTTTACCATAGCATTGTTTTCCATTTCTCACATTTTTGATATATCTTGATTGAGTTATCTGACCTTCTCTTCTTTGTCTTCTTGCGAGGGACCGCGGAGCGAGGCGGATCGCCTAGGCGACCGACGCAACCTTGGGACGTGGAGCCGGCTTTTCTTTAGCCAAGCCGGCAGGAGAGAGCAAGGAGTGAGAGAGAGAGGGATTAGTTAGCTTTTCTTTAATTTTGTGAGAGAGTGATTCATTTAAATTGTAATAATACAGGTACCTTGGACACTTGAACATTCGGGCCTAATTTCCGGGTGTTTGTTCACCCGGGGGCTCACCGCGGTTTTTATCGTGTTTTGATCGCTGTCATTTTCCGGTTTTGTGTTTATTTTTCATTTTCTTTTGTGGATTGAGCTCCTAGATCTAGGTCATGCTTGACTCGAGTAGAATAGGTCCAAACACCTAATTATCTTTGCATGCTCCTATAGACTCGTATTTGGACTTAGACTAGTTAAACAGTTGGTTATCTACTTTTGATCCACGCGCCGTGAGCAAACCCCATCAAGCGCTACTCCTGAACTCGAGTGTGTCGAGAAGAGGAGGGGTGAGCCAAGACCGGACACTCGGATTGGGAGGTGATAATCAACTTGTGGTTCTTCACGCTAGCAGTTGCCTAATCTAGGACGATTTCCGTGTGCATACCGGCATGTAGTTTAGGTTTATAAATTTCTGCTTTGCATCCCGCATGGAGAGAGCTGGGATTCACTGTAAGTCTTCTTACTTTGCACGCATCATTTAGGCACAAAGGTGAGATCTCCATCTTTGTGTCGACTTGCACGGCTTTTCCGACTCTTTTCTCCCTCTGTTTTTGGAACAAAGTAGGATAAAGAAAATACAAAAATGTTAGGCGCTTGTTTGAATCTACTCAAAAGAAGCGATAACACCAAAAAAATTAAAAAAGGGACTGCTAAAAAAAAACTTGACCAAAAATAAAAACGGTAATTGGATTCATTGCTTGGGGAGAGTAATACCCTCACTTGTATTCAGGTTGCATGGGAAGGTCTCCTTCCAAGTGAGGTGAGCGCTTCGTAAGGATTAGAGCCAAAAACCCAGCTTGTGGCTGCCTTGTGTATCGCCTGGATTACCGAAGTATTGGCGCTTCTATCGTACGTAGTCGAGTAGGGCTTGGTCACCATTGGTGACTCACTATTGTGTGAGCATCGACCTAGTCCGAAGTATCGAGCATAGGCCACGCCTTCACGGGGGTGTCTGTCTCACCGGCTGCGTCCGAGTAGGTTCTTGCACGCTCACGGGTGATTCCGTTGCGAGCAAGATCCGAAGTATCGGTTTCGCCTATTGGCTTCCTCTCTTATTCTTTGGCTGAGTAGGGATCCAGGAAGGGTTACAAGGACCTCAACTGCACAAGCTACAGGTTACACAGGAGGAGGACAAGTACGGGATACTTTTCCGGCAGTACTCTCTCTCCTATAGGCGTAGCGTTCTAAGGACTCGTGAAAAGATAAATACCTGAAAAACAAGCTAAAACTGACAAGATAAAAGCCGAACCTTCACGGCTTCACGAGTTGAGTTGGTGAACTTACCCTTGCTTTGTGTTTGATTTCTAGATTTATTAAGGTCAAGATCAAAAACATCGCACAATTGTGCACAATTTTGTTGCAGATCATCTTCTTCTTCTCTTGCATTATCCCCACTCTTCTCAATAATCAAGATGATGGGACGGAGATCTCTTAGGCCGACCCTGTCGGCACCGCTATCCCGCACTCCTCTTTATTCATCTAGGACTACCTCGGAGAGTCCGCTCTCCGAGCCTGAGTATACATCCGCCCTGTTCCCCCTCGACCATTCTTCCCACTCTCCTTCTATCAGTCCAATTGTTTCAGAATTCAGTGCATCACAGAGTTCAGACCATTCTACAGCACCTGAAATGGCCTCTTTTGCATTTTCAGAAAATCCAGCCATGTCAGACAGAGGCGAGCCTGCAGATGATCATGAGCACCCTCCATTCCTATTTGATCAGGCGGCCATCAATAATTCCTTGTTGGCATCCCTGGAGACTATGCAGAGACAGATCCGTGACCAGGGCACATTCATGGGTGACCTTATGAGGGAAATTGCTCAGATGAGAGAGAACAGACCGGGAGGAGGCGGTGGCGGTGGAGAAGGAGGAGGACCCGATGCAGGAGGGGGCGATCCAGACGGTGAGCGACCGCCACAGACCATCATGAGGGAGCTGCACAACCCAGCTTCATCCCTCACTCACCGGTGGATCAGACTCCCGCCAATCCACGGAGACTTCGAGCTTCGGCACAACACAATTCAGATGCTACCCAAGTTCCATGGGTTGCCGACCGAAGAGCCGCACCTCCACCTCCAAGAATTCGAGATGATTTGCAGCACCATCCATGATCGGTTGATAACCGAGGACACAATCAAGATGATTGCCTTTCCATTCTCTTTGGTTGATAGAGCCGCATATTGGCTCAAGCATCTTGGGCAGTTCGTCGACACTTGGGCAGATCTCCGGACCGCATTTTTGAAGAAATACTATCCTCTCGGCCGGACCAATGCAGCTAGAGCTATGATTAGCAATTTTGTCATGATCCCAAATGAACAATTTCATGAAGCTTGGGATCGATTCAGAGAGCTCATCGACCGGTGTCCACATCACGACATCTCCAAGCCCAATCTCGTACAGAGTTTCTTCTGCGGGCTGACACCGGAGCTGCAGGGGCTTGTCAACGCCTCTTGTGGTGGATCCTATTTTTCTAAGGGTGAAGATGATGTATGGGCTATCTACGAGGGCATGGCAGAAAATTCTACAGTGATGACTCAGGCCCGTGTCTACACCCAACAAAAGCCACCACAAGGAGGCGGATCATTTCATAGGATCGCTCGCATCGATGCCGGTCCCAATACATCGTCGGTAGCCGCAGCCCAAGCTGAATCAGCAGCAGCCGACATGGGGATCATCAGTGAGAAGCTGGACCGCATGGAGATCCTTGAAAAGAAGCAGAACCAAGGCATGGCCCAGATGGACCAGATCGCCAAGACAATGAGTGACCTAAAAACTCAAATTCTCTGTATTCAGGAGGCGCAGGCCCATTCACAACAGCCTCCAAGGTCACAGGTTGTTTCCAGCAGCAACAATTCCAACCAGGCTTCCACCTCATACCGCCAGGTGAACCATATCCAGGCGGAGCCGGTTCCATTGTTGCAGTACCATTCAGAGCAACCGCCATCTCAGAAGACTCAGATGGTGGTGTATCAGCCGGAGCAGCCACTGGCAGTTCTTCCTCCACCTTCCTTTGAGCAGGAACCGTTGATGGAAGTCAACGGGATTTGGTATGACCGATACCCCCAGCCAGCGATTCGCAGGGATCACCCCGGATTCCGTTGGGGTAATGGTGGTTCCTCATCTCAACAGCATCCTCCTCCTCAAGGACAGCAGAGCAGCCAGCTACAACAACAACACCAGCAGCCCCAGTACAACCAGCCCCAGCAGTATCAGAGTGGTCCTCGTCCCGCCTATCAGGGACAGCAGTGGAGGCAGCGCCAGCAGCCTCAGCAATCTTATCACCAGCCTCCCCCCCAATATCAGCAGCAACACCAGCAACAGCCCCATTTCCAGCAGGGACAGACGTCCGGTTCTCAGGGTCCAGCCTACGAGAACCCTGCTCTTGATGATCTTGCCCGCTTGCTATCTGAACAGCGAGCATCTTTCAGGCAAGAAATGGATGAGTTCCGACAGGAGATGCGGGATATCATCAAAGGCAAGGCCGCCATACCCGCTCAGATCGAACCCAATCCTAATAACCTAAAAAGAAAATCTGAGCAGGTAGAGTTCACAGAGTACACCTCTCCTAGTGATGATCTGAATGACATATCTTATTCCTATTATGATGCTGATTTTGTTACTACTAGGAGCGGTAGGATGCCAGCCGGCGGCGCCTCTTCTGAGCGACAGCCAGACGCAGAACCAGGAGCGCCAGAAGAGCAGAGGAGCGGTACTGAGGCCGCTAATGATGATGATGAAGACGGTGGTGCTGATGCCACCAGTGATGGAGTTCAGGACAACGGTGCTGAGGCCGTTGTGATACCAGATGCAGACGGTGGTGCTGATGCCACCATTTTGGGAGAAGAACCAGAGCGCGGTGTTGATGCCGCGAAGACCGGTGCTAGTGGTGGTGCTGAGGCCACCACATCTACTTTTGTTGAGCCAGCCACTGTGATGTCACCACATTTTGTATCTAGAGACTGTGGGACAAAAAACAAAAACAAAAATATGAATAAAGGAAAGGTTTCTGTTCAAATTGCGGATCCATATGTGTTGAATGATGATTGTTGTATGGATTCTCCATCTTCACAGGCACAGGAACCGATTCCTAGTCCTCCATCTAAGGAGGCCCCTACCATCCCCTTCCCAGAGGCACTTCGCCGTGCGAGGGGGGCTAAAAAAGAAAACCCCAAAAAGAACCAGGAGGTAGAGTTCGGCAACCAGATGATCGACAGATTTCACATTCAGCTGACTCTACGAGAGGCATTTGAGCATATCCCTTTCTTCAAGAAGAATTTGAAAGAAACAACCACTGTCAGAAGAAAGCGGAGGCACAGAGATCAGATCCATATGCTCACACATGACACTTGCTGCACCATTCAGAACACATTGCCAGCCAAGCGACCAGACGCAGGAGCTCCATATGTCAGATGCGAGATTCAAGAGCAGCAGTTTGATCGTACTCTATTAGACAGCGGCTCTTCAATTAACCTCCTTCCGGCAGCCTTACTCAAGCAGTTCGAGTTTGGCCCTCTTCTTCGAAGCAGAACCGTCCTTCAGTTTGCTGATAGGTCGATTAAGAGGCCGAAGGGGTTATTGAAAGACGTGGTCGTTACCATTCAGGGCCTGAAATTCCCCGTGGACTTCGTTGTGTTGGACATGGAGATCCCTGAGTCGGTAACTGATGCCCCCATCATTCTCGGACGTCCATTCTTGGCCACAGCCAAGGCGGTGACCGATCATGATAGTGGGAAGGTATGCTTTCGCGTAGAGGGCGAAACCATACAAATAGAGACGATCGAAGAGATCAGAGCCAGAGAGGCAGAATGCTCAGAACAGTCCAGCGAAGCAGAGCAGATGACAGAGGAGCTAGACATCCACCAGGTTTGTGACTTTGAGATGACTGATGATGAATCCAATTGGAAAGATCCTGTAGCACCGACCCTCGCCTTGCCTACAGATTCACTATATCTCAAGCTCATGGCAGTCGAGAGCCGGGAGAGCGCATTCCTGGATGAGGATATCTCTGAGGCTGACAGTGTCGTGATGAGTGGTGCTGAAGAATTTCAATCTTGCTCATCATCTTCTGATCCCTCGGATTCAGACATTGATTGGGATGACTTTGACGACTATTTACCTTGTCTGATTCCTACTGAGCTGACAGCCATGACAGAGTGCGAGCCAGTACAGTCTATTGATGATCCATCAGGCCGCCCTTCGTCAGAAATTCATGCAGAGCGAGAGTTCTCCCATGCAGACCTGGTCGCCTTTACACAGACATATCAGAAGCCAGATCTGCCACCTCCCAGTTGTCCAGAACGGAAACCTCTGCCGCAGTCAATGAAGTACAGATTCCTTGCTGGAAAGCCAGACATGTACCCAGTCATTATCTCAGCAGATTTGACTGGAGAGCAAGAATCTCGTTTGATGGAGGTTCTTGAAAGAAACCGCAAGGCAATCGGTTGGAGTATAGCTGATCTCCAAGGGCTGAGCCCAAATCTTTGCTCCCACCACATTTATCTCGAGGATAACGCTAAGCCGTCGCGTGAGTTCCAACGACGGCTGAACCCGAATCTTCGAGACGTAGTCATGAAAGAAATTTCTAAGTGGTGGAGCGCCGATTTTATCTATCCCATCTCCGACTCCAAATGGGTTAGTCCACTTCATGTGGTACCCAAGAAAACGGGTATCACTACAGTTGTCAATGAGTCAGGAGAGGAGATCGCTACCAGAGTACCAACTTCTTGGAGGGTCTGTGTGGACTACAGACGATTGAATGAGGCCACCAAGAAGGATCACTTCCCGCTACCATTTATTGATCAGATTATCGAGCGGTTAGCTGGGAAGAGCCATTACTGTTTTCTTGATGGGTACTCTGGATACAATCAAGTGGCCATTGCGCCCGAAGACCAGGAGAAAATGACATTCACCCGTCCGTTTGGGACTTATGCTTTCAGACGGATGCCCTTTGGTCTATGTAACGCTCCAGCGACATTCCAAAGGTGCATGTTGTCCATCTTCTCGGACATGGTGGGTGACTGTTTAGAGGTCTTCATGGATGACTTCTCGGTCTATGGCGATGGGTTTGATGCTTGTCTTGACTGCCTAGACCGTGTGCTGAAGCGCTGCATAGAGGTCAATCTAGTCTTATCCTGGGAGAAGAGTCATTTCATGATGACTCAAGGGACGATCCTTGGTCATATCGTCTCCAACAGGGGCATGGAGGTCGATCCTGCCAAGGTGGATATCATCAGAAAACTCAATCCACCGTCCAATTTGCGTCAGTTACGGTCTTTTCTGGGGCATGTCGGTTTCTACCGACGGTTCATTCAGGACTTCAGCCGAATCGCCCGACCGCTAACTGACTTACTGACCAAAGACACCGAGTTTATTGTTAATGATAAGTGTCTTGAATCATTTGAGACTCTAAAGAATATGGTTGTTTCAGCTCCTGTCCTTCAGCCACCCGATTGGTCTCTTCCATTCGAGATCATGACGGATGCTTCAGATTTTGCCGTTGGGGCTGTGCTTGGACAGAGGAGGGATGGGTTACCATTTGCCATTCACTACGCCAGCCGGACCTTAGATGCCGCTCAAAGGAATTACACTGTGACTGAGAAAGAGATGCTGGCCGTAGTCTTTGCTCTTGATAAGTATCGATCTTACATTCTCGGATCTAGAGTGACCATTTACACTGATCATACCGCCATCCGGTATTTAATGGCCAAGAAGGATGCCAAAGCACGTCTCACCAGATGGATCCTTCTACTCCAGGAATTTGATATTGAAATTAAGGATAAGCCTGGAGTCAAGAATGTGGTGGCGGATCATCTCTCCAGATTGGAGAATCTTGAGGAATCTGAGCCCAGTGCACCTATAACCGAGACTTTTCCAGATGAGGCGATCTTGGCTGTCACCTCACTCCCATGGTATGCTGACCTTGTAAACTATCTTGTTGCCAAGACAGTCCTTCAAGGTTGGCCCAGGCAGAAACTTGAGACCTTCCTAGCTAAGGCCAAGTTTTACCATTGGGAGGATCCCGTCCTTTATCATGAAGGAGGGGATAGTATCTGGAGGAGGTGCATTCCTCAAGAAGAGCAGCATAGCGTCCTCACATACTGCCACAAGCTTGAGGCAGGAGGACATCATTCAGGAAAAAGGACAGCACAGAAGGTGCTTCAATCCGGCCTATGGTGGCCTACTCTCTTCAAGGATTCTGATGAGTTCGTGAAGGGATGTACTGACTGTCAGAAAATGGGAACATGCGGACAGAGAGACATGATGCCCATGCAACCTATTCACTTCTGTGAAGTTTTTAATGCATGGGGGATTGATTTCATGGGCCCATTTCCTAAGAGTCAGGGATTCGAGCATATTTTGCTCGCTGTAGATTATGTCAGTCGATGGGTTGAGGCCATCCCCGCCCGAGCCGCAGATGCGAAAACCGTGTGTAAATTCTTGAGGAAAAATATCATTTCACGGTTCGGGGTACCTAGAGTTCTGATTTCTGACGGGGGGTCTCATTTCATCAATGACAAAGTTAGGGCCCTTGCTGACGAGTTCGGCATTGACCATCGGGTTGCCACTCCGTATCACCCTCAGACTAATGGTCTTGCTGAAGTATCGAATCGGGAGATAAAGACTATCTTGCAGAAGGTTGTCCGCCCAGACCGAAAGGATTGGTCACAACTTTTGGACTCGGTCTTGTGGGCTTATCGGACTTCTTTCAAAAATCCGTTAGGGACATCTCCTTTTCGTCTCGTCTATGGCAAGCCGTGCCATTTGCCAGTGGAAATCAAGCACAAATCTTTTTGGGCAGTTACTGAGCTACTTTTAGATCCCGAGAGTGTAGGAGATCAGAGACGAGCAGAATTGGCAGCCCTGGAGGAACTAAGAGACACAGCCTTTTCCAACAGCCTACATTACAAAGAGAAAGTGAAGACATGGCATGATTCGCATATCAGCCATAAACAGTTTGAGCCAGATCAGAGAGTATGGTTGTTTGATTCCAGGCTGAAATTATTCCCAGGGAAATTGCAGAGCAAGTGGAAAGGACCGTATGTGGTCAGGAAGGTACATGACAATGGCAGCATCGACATATCCGAACCGTCATCTTCCTCTACCTTCCGCGTCAACGGTCAACGCTTGAAATTATATCTTGATCATGATCCGCCGACCATTGACGTAGTCCCCATTCTTCTGGTATGAGATGCGTCCTTTGATTCTCATCATCTACATCTCATACATGGTGATCAAATGCTACTTTCCGCTGTACAGATCTATCTGTTTATATCACTCTGTTTTCGGTTGAAGTATTCTTTTCTTCTTTTCTTCTTTTCCTTTTCTATTTTCGTTATCTATCACAAAGGTGCCGCCCTTGTAGACAGTTTTCCATACTTAGGACGTATTTTGTCCTAAGTATAGGGGGGTTGGCACCCCGAGTTGTTCTATTCTTTTCGATCCTCTCCATTGTCTCCTCTTCTTGTCTATACTTAGGGATATTTTACCCTAAGTATAGGGGGAGACAATCTGAGTACGATCTGTTCATTCCCACCCTTGACCCTCCCTACTTTGTGTACAGTCTGCTATACTTAGGATTATTTGATCCTAAGTATAGGGGGGACGGTCAACTTCTCATTCGTTGATTCATTCATTTATTCTTTATTCTTTAGACTTGTCTATACTTAGTACGAGTTATGTCTTCTCTTTTCTCTCCGATCTATGAGGACATAGCTCAAGCTAAGTATAGGGGGGTCGTATATACTACGTATATACTTTAGCCATAACTCGTATTTTCGTATTTTTCTAATAAATATGGCTAATTATTCTTTAAAATTCTTTAAAAATCCTTAATAAAAAGATGTGATTATTCCTCAAATTCTTTCTGTAATTACTGATTAATAAATCAGGTGAAAACATTTTTTTGCAAAATGTTTGAAAAATGGTTTGAAAATCTGTGTGAACATCTATTGAAAACTATTTTGAAAATATTTTGTTACATGTTTTCAACCTTTGTAAAAATGTGTGGTGTGTAAAAACTTCTTTTCTTTGTGTGAAATAAAATGTTTGAAAAATGATTTGCAAATGGTTTGAAAAATGGTTGCAAAAATATTTGAAAAACCTATATATACTGTTTTGAAAAACCGATTGCAAAATGATTTTCAAATGAGTGTACATGTTTGTAAAATGTTTGTAAAAACTATTTTGGACTATAAGTTTTCAAAAATTGTGTGAAAAGCTTGTGTCAAATAAGTTTGAGGAATATTCACATCACACCAAAAATCCACTGTATATATATGTATAAAATTGACCACTTACCCTTGTAAATTCTTAAAATCCACTTCTTGTATATATAAAGAAGCACTCCCGTGTACATAGTTTTCACCTAGTTTTTAGCCAAAAGCTTTTTGTTTTCAAAAATTCCCAAAAACATTTGCAAAATTAAAATCCAAAAACATTTGAAAAATCTTTTTGAAAAATACAAAAAAAAATGCATCTGCATCTGCATGCATCATCTTTTCAAAAATCCATAAAAAGTTCAAAATCCTTGAAAATTGCATCACAAAAATATTTTCTGCATTGCATGTGCATGGCATTCGCATTTTTCGGATTGAGTTTGATAGTTGAACAAGTCTAAATAAAATCTGGAGATTGGAGCTTGATTGGACCTTAAAATATACCTAATAACAGGAACCTTATAGGAACTGGGTTTGAGGTACTTCAGGTCTAGTTGACTTAATTCTTTGAGGATCATGATGTAGCCGAAATCGAGTGCGGTCGTATTGACTCACAAGGCGAGTCAACAGTCGGTGTATTGACCACACCAAATAATGACTAAATCAACAATTAACCCACACTAAAAATCAATAATTAGAAATAAATGTGGAGTTAAAATTTATTTTTAACTCTGCACAAATGGTGTATAGTGTCAAGTATGCAGAGAGTTCGAACACAGGGAGCAAACAGTGTAATCCAAGCAAATGAATGCACAAGTGTGTGAGTGATGTGTGAAGTGTCTACACTAAGCAAGCAAACAACTACAAATTTTTGTGGGTTTTTAATTTTTAAAATTTTTTTTTATTTAATTTTTAATTTTGTATTTTGATTTTTGATTTTCTGATTTTTATATTTTATATTTTATAATTTTTATTTTCTTTTTCAATATTGGGAAGTAAAGGCAATATAAAACAAGGCAAAGTAAAAGATTTATACAAATGCACAAAAATGCTCAAAAATTCAGGAATAAAATGTTTTTAGTCTTTTTAGGGTTTTTTACTATTTTTGTGATTTTTGGGGATTTTTCTAGGTGTTTTTGGTATTTTTAAGGGCTGAAATAAAGGAAAACAGTGAGAATAGGGCTGGCTGTGAGTAAAATGTACTTTAAAAATATCAACCAGTACTCAAAATAATTCACACTATTTTTCTAATAAAGAGAATAAAATAAGTGACAAACAGAAGCTGAGTTTGTATTTTTTGGATTTTTCTACTATTTTATATATTTTTTTTGAAGTTTTTGAGTGTTTTTCAATTTTTAGTGTTTTTCTTTTGAAATTTTTAATGATTTTTGGACTGACTCTAAAATAGGGTAAAATAGACACTATGTGAATTTTTGGGAATTTTTGGAGGTGTTTTGATATTTTTTTGATATTTTCTAAGGTAGACAGTGCACAAAAAGGGGGTTTTTGATTTTTAATAAATATGAAAATAAAATAAAATCAAAAACTAAAAATAGGGCGTTAAAGTACACCTATCCAGAAGCTTAACTCTATTTTTGTGGAATTTTTGGGGTTAAAATGATATTTTAAACAATTAGAACAAGGGTCCCAACATTAAACAGTGCTGGCAAGGGCATAAATGCAATTTACGAAACATCCAGGGGGCCAACATGCAATTTTCCGCAAAAATATACACTATATATTCAATTTTTGGAACCAAAAAGCAAATACAAAAGACGCAAGGGCTCGCCTACAAATTACCCACCAGGGCGCGTGCCTTGCACGCGCCTGGGAGGGACTGAAGTGCAATAAAACAAAACCTTGGGGCCTACTTGCAAAATAGCCAGAAATATTACACGTGATACTAAAGTTTTTGTACTGAAACGAAATAAACAAAAGACCAGGGGTGCCTCTGCAAAATGCCCACCACCTCACGTGTACAGGTCACGTGAGGTGACGTGGCGAGGGACCCAAACGCAAATAACTAAAATCCGAGGGTCTTTTTGCAAATATTACAAAATATTTAAACTACCAAGGCAAGTTTATAGACTAATAAATAAATACAAAAATCGCGAGGGTCGGGATGCAAAATACCCTCACTCCTGCGCTCGGCAAGTGACGCGTGGCGCGCATCCAACGGCTGGGCGTCAAGGCGTGATCCAACGGCTGGAGACGTTCCACTTAAACACGTGGCAGCACAAGAACGGCCGATGACGCTTCGATGATCAGCGGCTGAGATCAGATCTGGACAAGAGATCGACGGTGGAGGCGAGCCAAGATCTGACGGCCGCGACTTGATCTGGAGGCTCCTCGTTGATCCGACGGTCCCGGAGGTCGATGGAAGAACACGGAGGAGCTCCGGTCTGGCGAGCTTCTCCGAGCTCCTCCGGCCGACCACGGCGACGCTGGCGCTTGCAAGGTGGCCGAGGATGCTCCTGCAGGTGTCGGCTGTCGTCTGGAGGCTTCAAAATTCGCCGGCGGACGCCGGTGCTCTCGCACGGAGGTGGCGGAGCTGCAAGGCTCCAGGAGCTCCGGCGAGAGAGCAAAATCGCTCCTGAAGCTGCGTTGCACTTCAAGACCTGCACCAAAATGTTAGAGAGGTCGAGGGCAAAATGCCTCGACCTCGGGTTGCTCACGAGATGGACAGGGAGATGCGATAGGGCCTCGCCGGAGTTGCGCTCCGGCGAGATGATCGATTGGGTGAACGAGTGGTCGATTCGAGTCGGCAAGAAGGGGAAAATAATCCTAAGACTAACAGGGATGAAAGGGGGATGAAAATGGGATGGATCGCAACCTCGATGGCCAATGGCCAGAGGGAGTATACCTCACGGGGGTCGACCGCCGGAGGTGGTGGAACGCGCCCAGATCGCTCGCTGCGCCTCCTCGAAGGTGTGGAACCAGGAGCTGTCACCTCCAGGTGCTCGAGCACGACCGAAGGGGCTTGGATCTGTATGGAATGCGGTTCCATTTTCAAATGGGGTCAAAGGCGAAGTTTTAAGGGGTTGACGAACGGGTGGAAAGATCGAGGGGCCTGGAGCTCCCCATTGATGCACAGCCCGATGCAATCATCTGGCGGGCAAGAGGGATGAACGAGGAAGAAGATCTCAGAAGGAATCGGATCGAAAGGGTGAAAGCTCTTGCCTCGAAAAAATGGAGAAATCGGGGTCAAAAGTGGCTCTGACAAAGCCTACAGGGTGTAGGGCAGGCAGTTGACCCGAGTCAACGCTGACTGCCCCCCTGGTTGGTCCACGTGGACCAACCAGGAAAAACCCTAAAAAAAACTTTGTTAATTCAATTTAAAATATTAAATGACCGAATTGAATAAAAGTTATAAAATAAAAAATGTTCAAAATTTTATGTAGTATTTTATTCTAATTTTTATTTATTTTTAAGACTTAAACTTTTACAAGTTACCTTTTTAACCCTATATAGGTATAATACCTGTAAGTTTTGATATTTTATTTTATTTTATTTATTTTTAATATTATTATTTTTATTTATGATTTTGTAAAATTATAACATACTTTTATATACATAAATATATTTTTGTTTAATTTTTCTAAGATGTTTTGGATATTTAATAAAATACAAGTGTATTCTGTATAGGTACAAGTGTATATAGTATACCTATGTAGTATTTGTACAAGTATTTTTATTTTTATTTTTCTTTGCATTTTATTTCGATTTTAATGCACATATATACTATAAGTAATATTTACAAAATTATAAAAATATAAAAATTAATAAATAATGAATAAAGAATAAATTGAATATTTTATTCAGTATAGGTATACAACAGGGGTCCAAAACTCAACTTTCAGACCGTAGCTCCGCCAAATGCGAAACCACCACCATTGGGTAGATTATTTTATTCTATATACAATTAAAGGTGAGTACACTGCATTTGGATTTGTCGTTTGTGAGATACGGGTCTGGGAAGTTGGGATTTTGGATTCTTATTCAGACCATATCTTTTTATCTGTACCTTCTTTTCTGTGAAATCAATTTTGTCTTTTTCTTTATGAAATTATCTACAACTTTCATGTACAAAGTTTCTTTATTTGATGTACAAAAAGTGGAACCAAAAATAGGTCCCAAAATGAATAAAGAATGAATAGATTGTATAGGTATTTACACTGTATTTCTGACCTTATCTCTCCCTACTTTATTCCTTGTCGACCTATTCATCAAGATGCCTAGGTCTCGGGGGTTTTAGGTCATAAAATATTTACAATATTTTATTCTTTTTCTTTTCTTTATTTATTCTATAATTTTGGCCTTAATTACAGTGTTTTATACACTATTGAAATGCACATGCATGAATGCTAAGATGGTGGTTTTAATGCTATTTACAGGCATTTGCTAGGGTTTTTGGTGCCAAAATGATAGAATAAAGATGATGAAATGTGGATTCATCAGATCACGGGACTTGGTTCAATGGATTCTTGACTGCCTAAGTAGAGTATTTCGGAGCACACGCACGACTCTTGTTGATAATGACCTAACTTGGACACCTGCACCTTTCACATAGCTCTCCACGGATGAGGTGGTGAGGAGGCAGTTTCCTTTGGCTTGGGGTAGCATATGAGGGTAGTACTTCTAGGCGGAACCTCTCTTCTTCTTATAGTGAAGGAAGTGCACCTCAACTTGGTCTAGTGGTGATGAAGGCTAAAGACAGAAGCCGTGGGTTGCAATAAAGCTTCAAAAGAGGGATAGTCTACTGGCTCAAGAGGAAAATTTCTTGTATATATGCTGCTCATGTAGATACGTCGTACAGATGCAATTGAAAAAAAAATGCAAAAAGAACTCCAAAAAAGTGGTGGGTCGGATTGAAAATTTAATAATCCCACCGGAGTATGTATATAGTTCAATAAAGCAAAAGCTTATGGTATCCATGTTACATCTCATGAAGCTAGCAGCGGGAGACTCAGCTACACTGGCTGAGCTTCCAAAAGTCTATACTTCTTCCCCCTCTTCTTGAGCCGGTTGCACTTGAACTTAGAAGGGAATACCACGCTTCTCGAGGAAAGAGTTGCTAGACCGAGGGATTAGAGTTACCAGGTTGGGGGAGGTTGTTTCTTTGTCACTTCTGAGGTGGGGAGCTACATATCACTTACACTGTACAAGTCAGATTCGTAGTCGTAAGAGTTTGCGTATGAGTTGAGATATTTCTGACCTGGCTATTGAGGAGACTTGGACAGAGTCTTGGGATACTCAAGGACTGTTGGATTTCAAATGTGGTTCTCATTAAGGTTCCGAACGCACTAAAATTCCCAAGGTCCGACTTAAGCTCCAAACTTTGATTTTACGAAGACAAGTTTGATAATCAAATAAAATCCAATTTTCTTCTTTTTCTTTTCTTTCTTTTTCTTTCTGCACATATTGCATATGTGTTTGCTAGGGACTAGCAAAGGTAAAGTATAGGGGGATGATGAATCCACATTTCATCATCTTTATTCTATCATTTTGGCACCAAAAACCGTAGCAAATGCCTGTAAATAGCATTAAAACCATCATCTTAGCATCCATGCATGTGCATTCAAATTGTGTGTAAATTACTGTAATTAAGGCCAAAATTATAGAATAAATAAAGAAAAGAAAAAGAATAAAATATTGTAAATATTTTATGATCCAAAACCCCCGAGACCTAGGCATCTTGATGAATAGGTCGACAAGGAATAAAGTAGGGGGAGATAAGGTCAGAAATACAGTGTAAATACCTATACAATCTATTCATTCTTTATTCATTTTGGGACCTATTTTTGGTTCCACTTTTTGTACATCAAATAAAGAAACTTTGTACACAAAAGTTGTAGATAATTTAATAAAGAAAAATACAAAATTGATTTCACAGAAAAATAATGTACAGATAAAAAGTTATGGTCTGAATAAAAATCCAGAATGCCAACTTCCCAGACCCGTATCTCACAATTAAAAACTCCAAATGCAGCGTACTCACCTTTAATTGTATATAGAATAAAATAATCTATTTTATGGTGGTGGTTTCGCATTTGGCGGAGCTACGGTCTGAAAGTTGAGTTTTGGGCCCACATTGTACCTTGTACAGATTAAAATATTCAACTTATTCTTTATTCATTATTTATTCATTTTTATAATTTTATATTGTTGTAAATATTACTTATAATATATATGTACATTAAAATCAGAATAAAAATGCAAAGAAATCACAAAATAAAAATACTTGTATAAAAGGTACATAGGTATACTACCTATACATATACCTATACAAAACATACTTGTATTTTATTAAATATATAAAATATATCAGAAAATTAAAATAAAAATACATTTGTGTATATAAAAGTATTTTATAATTTTAGAAAATAATAAACAAAAATAAGTAGATTAAACACACAAAATAAAAATAAAATACTAAAATACATAGATAATATACCTATATAGGGGTATAAACGTAAATTTGTAAAAATATCAGTCATAAAAATAAATAAAAATCGGAATAAAATACTACATAAAAAAATAAACATTTTTTATTTTTTACCCAAAAATTAATTCGGCCTTTTTCTATTTTTAAACGAATTAACAAAACATTTTTTATTATCTTTTTCTGGTTGGTCCACGTGGACCAACCAGAAGCTAGCGACTGTTGACCAGCAGGTCAACAGCCCGTCCTTCGTCTACTGTAGCTCTGGCGCGCCTGGGTTTTTGCCCACCTTGGTGGATTTTCCTAGGCCAACTCGTTCGTCCTTTGCCGCCGCTTCCTTCATGGAAGTTGCGCCGCTCTGATCCATCTCCATCGCCGCTCCATCAGATCCACTCAGATCTTTTTCCTCCACCCGTGATCATGCCTCGAAAACACGCACCCAACGCTCTTCAAATACAACCCACCATCTTCCTTTCTCGGGTTGAACCGCGAATCACCAGTGAACCACCCCCCTTGGTCCAGCCATCGACGCCCGAAGGTGACAGCTTCGAGCTCAGCGCATCCAAGCGGCGGGAGAGGGTCGATAGCGCCGCGTGTTCCAACCTCCGGCGACCGCCGTCGAGGTACTTTTCCCTCACCCTTTTGGGTTCGAGGTCGTGTGTTACTCCTTAGTTTTTCTCCGTAGTTGCATCCCTTGCGTTTCCAGCTCCATTATCCCCCGATCATCCACTTCATTATCGCATCGATTCGCTAAGTCGATTGCTCGCCGGAGACACCTCCGACCACCATCTCCATCACGCATCTATCGCGCACCCCCACGCCTCCGCGAGGTCCAGGCAATTTGCCCTGGGCCTTCTCATCACTTTTTGCAGGTCATAGCGCCAGAGAGACTCCACCTGGAGTAGATTTTGAAGGATTCGAGCTACCTGGAGCCACCGTTCTTCCTCTAGCTCGCGGCGGCGCATCAGAGCTTCCCCGCCCATTTTGGCCCTGCCGCGACCTCGAGGGACCTTCCAGGAATCTCTGGCGTGCTTCTGAGGCGAAGGAGGAGGCTGGAGGAGCATCTATTTGTCGATCGAAGCTCGGGCCACCGCCTGTTCGTCCCTGTTCTTGGAGAGGGACCCTACACCGTCGGATTTCGAGCCCGCTCCAGACGAAGCAGCCACCGTAGGATCAACGCTGCCCCGAGCCGTTGATGGATTCCCGATGATCTAATCTCAGCCGCACAAGCCCAAGCGTCATCGGCGCGCGAGAGCAGGACACGTGTTCAAGTGACGCAATATCAGCCGTCCGCTTCCGCTTTGGCGTGGGTATTTTGCTACAAACCCCCGCCCAGTTTTTGTAATATCTTAATAGTACCAAAACCTTTCATCGGCCGTTTAATATGTTTTGTAAATTTTGCGAACAAGCCCCCAAACTTCTTTGACTTGCATTTTAGTCCTCCACCAGCTCACCTCACGTGCCCATACACGTGAGGTGTGCATTTTGTAAGGAGGCCCCTGAGGTTTTGGGTTTCAGCTTTTAGTCCATTAAGTATTTTGTCACGTTGTATATTTTTAGAGTAATTTGCATTGAACCCCCTGAGCTTTATAATATTGCAAAAATACCCCTCCCAGGCGCGTGCCATTCACGCGCCCTGGTGGGTAAATTGCAGATGTACCCTTGCGGGTTTGGATATTGGTGTTTAATCCTTGAAATGCAAGTTTTAGTGTAATATTTTGTGGAAAATTGCATGTTTGCCCCTGGAAGTTTTGAAAATTGCATTTCTGCCCTTGCCAGGACTGTTTAATGTTGGGACTCTTGTTCTAATTGTTTAAAATATCTTCTTAAGCCCAAAAATTCCACAAAATTAGATTTAGGTCCCTGGACACTTGTACTTTAACGCCACCTAGTTAGTTTTTGATTTTATCTTATCTCCATATTTATTAAAAATAAAAAACTCTCATTTTGTGTACTGGCGACCTTAGAAAATACCAAAAAAATATCAAAACACCTCCAAAAATTCCAAAAAAATCACCTAGTGTCTATTTTATCATCTTTTAGTGTCAGTCCAAAAATCATTAAAAATTTCAAAAGAAAAACACTAAAAATATAAAAACACTCAAAAACTTCAAAAAAATATAAAAAATAGTAGAAAAACCCAAAAATAGCAAACTCAGCTTCTGTTTATTCCTTATTTTATTCCCTTTATTAGAAAAATAGTGTGAAACAATTTTGCTACTGGTTGGTATTTTCAACTTGCATTTTTGTCACAGCCAGCCCTTATTTCCACTGTTTGCCTTATTTCAGACTTTAAAAACACCAAAAACATCTTGAAAAATCCCCAAAAATCATAAAAACAGTAAAAAAACCTTAAAAATACCAAAAACATTTATTTTCTGAATTTTGGAGCATTTTTGTGCATTTTTATAAATATTTCACTTTGCCTTTTATTATATTGCCTTTGCTTTCCAATATTGAAAAAGAAACAAAAAATATAAAATACAAAATATAAAAATTAGAAAATCAAAAATCAAAATACAAAATTAAAAAAAAAGAAGAAATAAAAAAAATTAATTAAAAACCCACAAAAATTGTAGTTGCTTGCTTGCTTAGTGTAGACACTTCACACACTCACACACGCTTGTGCATTCAATTGCTTGAATTACACTGTTTGCTCCCTGTGTTCGAACTCTCTGCATACTTGCCCTTTACATCATTTGTGCAGAGTTAAAAATAAATTTTAACTCCACATTGTTTCTAATTTATTGATCTTAGTGTGGGTTAATTGTTGATCAAATACGGATTTCATTTGAGAGTCGCAACAGCGACGGTTATCTCCGCCTTGTGTGAGATACCAAATTTAGACCCTCGTGAGATCCGTGTTTATCAAGCTCCTGCGTCTGGTCGCTTGGCTGGCAATGTGTTCTGAATGGCGCAGCAAGTGTTATGCGTGAGCATATGGATTTGATCTCTGTGCCTCTTCTTCCTTCGGACAGTAGTTGTCTCTTTCAGATTCTTCTTGAAGAAGGGGATATGCTCAAACGCTTCTCGTAGAGTCAGCTGAATATGAAATCTGTCAATCATCTCATTGCCGAACTCTACCTGCTGATTCTTTTTGGGATTTTCTTTTTTATTTCCCTTCGCTCGGCGGAGTGCCTCAGGGAAGGGGATGGTAGGTGCCTCCTCAGATGGAGGACTCGGAATCGGTTTCTGTGCCTGTGAAGATGAAGAATCCATACAATAATCATCATTCAACACATATGGATCCGCAATTTGAACAGAAACCTTTCCTTTATTCATATTTTTGTTTTTGTTTTTCTTCCCACAGTCTCTCGATACAAAATGTGGTGAAGTCACAGAAGTTGGCTCAACAAAAGTAGATGTGGTGGCCTCAGTACCACCACTAGCACCGGTCTTTGCGGCATCAGCACCGCGCTCTGGTTCATCTCCCAAAATGGTGGCATCAGCACCACCGTCTGCATCTGGTATCACGACGGCATCAGCACCGTCATCCTGGGCTCCATCATTGGTGGCATCAGCACCACCGTCTTCAACATCATCTGTCGCGGCATCAGTACCGCTCCTCTGCTCCTCTGGCGCTCCTGGTTCGGCTTCGGGTTGTCTCTCAGAAGAGGCGCCGCCGGCTGGTATCCTACCGCTCCTAGTAGTCACAAAATCAGCATCATGCTCAAAAGAAGACATATCATTCAAATTTTCACTAGGAGAGGCACCCTCTATGTATTCTACCTGCTCAGATTTTCTTTTGTAATTATTAGGGTTTGGTTCGATCTGAGCTGGTATGGCGGCCTTTCCTTTGATAATGTCCCGCATCTCCTGCCGGAACTCATCCATTTCTTGCCTGAAGGATGCTCGCTGTTCAGATAGCAAGCGGGCAAGATCATCAAGGGCTGGGTTCTCGTAGGCTGGACCCTGAGAACCGGATGTCTGTCCCTGCTGGACATGGGGCTGCTGCTGCTGGAAATGCTGCTGGAATTGAGGGGGAGGCTGGTGATAAGATTGCTGAGGCTGCTGGCGCGGCCTCCACTGCTGTCCCTGATAGGCGGGACGAGGACCACTGTGGTATTGCTGGGGCTGGTTGTACTGGGGCTGCTGGTGTTGTTGCTGTGGCTGGCTGCTCTGCTGTCCTTGAGCCGGAGGATGCTGTTGGGATGAGGAAGCACCATTACCCCAACGGAATCCGGGGTGATCCCTACGAATTGCAGGCTGCGGGTATCGGTCATACCATATCCCGTTGACTTCCATCAACGGTTCCTGCTCGAAAGAGGGTGGAGGAAGAACTGCCAGCGGTTGCTCCGGCTGATACACCACCATCTGCATCTCCTGAGATGGCGGTTGCTCTGAATGGTACTGCAACAATGGAACCGGCTCCGCCTGGATATGGTTCACCTGGCGGTATGAGGTGGAGGCCTGGTTGGGATTGCTGCTGCTGGAAGCAACCTGTGACCTGGGAGGCTGTTGGGAATGGGCTTGTGCCTCCTGAATACAGAGAATTTGAGTCTTCAGGTCACTCATTGTTTTTGTGAGAAGGTCCATCTGGGCTAGACCTTGGTTTTGCTTCTTCTCAAGGATCTCCATGCGGTCCAGCTTTTCACTGATAATGCCCATGTCGGCTGCTGCTGATTCGGCTTGGGCCGCGGCTACCGACGGTGTGCTAGGACCGGCATCGATGCGGGCGATCCTCTAAAATGAACCCGCTCCCTGCGGAGGTTTCTGCTGGATGTAGACTCTAGCCTGGGTCATCACTGTTGAGTTCTCTGCCATTCCTTCATAAATGGCCCAGACGTCGTCCTCTCCCTTGGAGAAATAGGACCCACCGCAAGAGGCGTTCACAAGCCCCTGCAGCTCCGGTGTCAGCCCACAGAAGAAACTCTGCACCAGGTGGGGCTTGGAGATATCGTGATGTGGACACCGGTCTATGAGCTCTCTGAAACGATCCCATGCTTCATGGAACTGTTCATTTGGGATCATGGTGAAATTGCTGATCATGGCTCGAGCTGCGTTTGTCCGGCCGAGAGGATAGTATTTCTTCAAATATACGGACCGGAGATCTGCCCAAGTGTCGACAAATCGCCCTAGATGCTTGAGCCAGTATGCGGCTCTGTCAACCAATGAGAATGGGAAGGCGATCATCTTGATAGTGTCCTCGGTCAACAGCCGATCGTGGATGGTGCTGCATATCATCTCAAACTCTTGGAGGTGGAGGTGCGGCTCTTCGGTCGGCAACCCATGGAACTTGGGTAGCATCTGAATTGTGTTGTGCCGAAGCTCGAAGTCTCCATGGATAGGTGGGAGTTTGATCCACCGGTGAGTGAGGGATGAAGCTGGGTTGTGCAATTCCCTCATGATAGTCTGTGGCGGTCGCTCACCGTCTGGGTCGCCTCCTCCTGCATCGGGCCCTCCTCCTCCTCCGCCACCGCCCCCAGGTCGGTTTTCTCTTAGCTGTGCTATCTCTCTCATCAGGTCACCCATGAATGTACCCTGGTCACGGATCTGTCTCTGCATATTCTCCAGGGATGCTAGCAGGGAATTGTTGATGGCCGCTTGATCAATAATGAACGGCGGGTGATCGTGATCATCTTGGTGTTCGCCTCTGTCTGCCATTGCTTGATGTTCTGAAAATGCAAAAGAGGCCATTTCAGGTGCTGTGGAATGGGCTGAACTCTGTGATGCACTGAACTCTGAAATGATTGGACTGAGGGAAGGAGAATGGGAAGGGTGGTCGAGGGGGAACAGGGTGGATGTGAACTCGGGCTCGGAGAGCGGACTCTCTGAGTTATTCCTAGATGAATAGGGAGGAGTGCTGGATAGCGGTGCCGACAAGGTCGGCCTAAGAGACCTCCGTCCCATCATCTTGATTGTTCGGAATAGAGCAGGGAAGATGCAAGAAGAAGAAAATGAGATGCAACAAAATTTTGCACAATTGTGCGGTATTTTTGATCTTGACCTTAATAAATCTAGAAATCAAACACAAAGCAAGGGTAAGTTCACCAACTCAACTCGTGAAGCCGTGAAGGTTCGGCTTTTATCTTGTCAATTTTAGCTTGTTTTTCAGGCAATTATCTTTTCACGAGTCCTTAGAGCGCTACGCCTATAGGAGAGAGAGTACTGCCAGGAGAGTATCCCCGTACTTGTCCTCCTCCTGTGTAACCTGTAACTTGCGCTTTTTGAGGTCCTTGTAACCCTTCCTGGATCCCTACTCAGCCAAAGAAAAGAGGGAGGAAGCCGATAGGCGAAACCGATACTTCGGACCTCGCTCGCAACGGAATCACCCGTGAGCGTACAAGGTCCTACTCGGACGCAGCCGGTGAGACAGACACACCCGTGAAGGCGTGGCCTAGGCTCGGTACTTCGGACAGGGTCGGCGCTCTCACAACAGAGAGTCACCAATGGCGACCAAGTCCTACTCGACTACGTACGATAGTAGCGCCAATACTTCGGAAATCCAGGCGATACACAAGGCAGCCACAAGTTGGGTTTTGGGCTCTAATCCTTACGAAGCGCTCACCTCACTGGGAAGGAAACCTTCCTATGCAACCTGAAAACAAGTGAGGGTGTTACTCTCCCCAAGCAATGAATCCAATTACCGTTTTTATTTTGGTCAAGTTTTCTTTAGCAGTCCCTTTTTTAATTTTTTTTTGGTGTTATCGCTTCTTTTGAGTCAATTCAAGCAAGCGCCTAACGTTTTTGTATTTTTTCCTTTATCCTACTTTGTCCAAAAACAGAGGGAGAATAGAGTCGGAAAAGCCGTGCAAGTCGGCACCAAGGTGGAAATCTCACCTTTGTGCCTAGATGATGCGTGCAAAGTAAGAAGACTTACAGCGAATCCCAGCTCTCTCCATGCGGGATGCAAAGCAGAATATTTAAACCTAAGCTATATGGCGAAATGCAACGGAAATCGTCCTAGAACAGGCAACTGCTAGCGATAGAACCACAAGTCAACTAGCAACTCCTAATCCGAGTGTCCGGTCTTGGCTCACCCCTCCTCTGCCCAACACATTTGGAGTAGGAGAAAGCGCTTGTTCGGGTGTGAGCTCGCGGCGCGTGGATTTGGGAATTACTTGCTAACTGTTGAAATTAGTCTAAGTCCAAAACGTATCTATAGGAACATGCAAAGATTATTAGGTGTTTGGACCTATTCTAATCGATCAAGCAGACCTAGATCTAAGAGCTCATTCCACAAAAGAAAATGGAAAATAAACACAAAACCGGAAAATGACAAGCGGTAAAAACGCGGCAAAACTGCGGTGAGCCCCCGGGTGAACAAACACCCGGAAATTAGGCCCGAATGTCTAAGTGTCCAAGGTACCTGTATTATTACAATTCAAATGAATCACTCTCTCACAAAATAAAAGAAAAGCTAACTAATCACTCTCTCTCACTCCTTGCTCTCTCCTGCCGGCTTGGCTAAAGAAAAGCCGGCTCCACGTCCCAAGGTTGCGTCGGTCGCCTAGGCGATCCGCCTCGCTCCGCGGTCCCTCGCAAGAAGACACAAAGAGATGGTCAGATAGCTCAATCAAGATATATCAAAATGTGAGAAATGGAAAACAATGCTATGGTAACCAGTCACACAATCAATAAAAATGAACTACAAGCTGTTGCTCCCCGGCAACGGCGCCATTTGATAGTCTCGGAAATCGATGCGGTTATGTCGACTCACAAGGCGAGTCAACAGTCGGTGTTTGACCACACGAATCCCGAAATTAATCAACAATTAACCCACACTAAGATCAACAAATTAGAAACAATGTGGAGTTAAAATTTATTTTTAACTCTGCACAAATGATGTAAAGGGCAAGTATGCAGAGAGTTCGAACACAGGGAGCAAACAGTGTAGCTCAAGCAAATGAATGCTAAAGTGTGTGAGTGTGTGAAGTGTCTACACTAAGCAAGCAAGCAACTACAATTTTTGTGGGTTTTTAATTAATTTTTTTATTTAATTTTTAATTTTGTATTTTGATTTTTGATTTTCTAATTTTTATATTTTATATTTTATATATATATATTTTTTAATATTGGGAAGTAAAGGCAATATAAGACAAGGCAAAGTGAAATATTTATAAAAATGCACAAAAATGCTCCAAAATTCAGAAAATAAATGTTTTTGGTATTTTTAAGGTTTTTTTACTGTTTTTATGATTTTTGGGGATTTTTCAAGATGTTTTTGGTATTTTTAAAGTCTGAAATAAGGCAAACAGTGGAAATAAGGGCTGGCTGTGACAAAAATGCAAGTTAAAAATACCAACCAGTAGCAAAATTGTTTCACACTATTTTTCTAATAAAGAGAACAAAATTAAGAATAAACAGAAGCTGAGTTTGCTATTTTTGGGTTTTTCTACTATTTTATATAATTTTTTGAAGTTTTTAAGAGTTTTTAATTTTTTTGTGTTTTTGTTTTGAGATTTTTAATGATTTTTGGACTGACACTAAAAGATAATAAAATAGACACTACGTGATTTTTTTGGAATTTTTAGAGGTGTTTTACTATTTTTTTGGTATTTTCTAAGCTAGACAGTAGGAAAAAGACATGTTTTTGATTTTTTATAAATAATGAAAAGTGGTAAAATTGAAAACTAAAAATAGGGCGTCAAAATATAGGACAACAGAAGCTTAACCCTATTTTTGTGGAATTTTTGGGGTTAAAATGATATTTTAATTAATTAGAACAAGACCCCAATCATCAAACAGTGCTGGTAGGGGTATATGTGCAATATTCAAAACATCCAGGGGGCTAACATGCAAATATCCACAAAATTTTGAACTTAATATTTAACTTCTGGAACCAAAATGTAAATACAAGACCTGCCTGGGCACGCCTACAAATTACCCACCAGGGCGCGTGACTTGCACGCGCCTGGGAGGGACTGGAATGCAATAATACAAAAGCCTGGGGGCCACTTTGCAAAATATCCAAAAATATTACACGTGCTATGAAAGTTTTAGGGCTAAAACGAAATAAACAAAAGACCGAGGGGTCCTCTGCAAAATGCCCCCACCTCACGTGTACAGGTCACGTGAGGTGACGTGGCGGAGGACCTAAGTGCAAATAACGAAAGTCCGAGGGTCTTTTTGC
Source organism: Ottelia alismoides (assembly GCA_037367405.1). Lineage (NCBI taxonomy): Eukaryota > Viridiplantae > Streptophyta > Magnoliopsida > Alismatales > Hydrocharitaceae > Ottelia > Ottelia alismoides. Next base: position 130,357 of record JAZKJV010004027.1, on the reverse strand, counting down.
AAATATTACAAAATATTTAAACTACCAAGGAAAGTTTATAGACTAATAAATAAATACAAAAATGGCGAGGGTGTGGATGCAAAATACCCTCGCTCCTGCGCTCCGATGATGACGCGTGGCGCGTATCCAACGGCTGGGCGACGAGGCGCGATCCACTTATCCACGTGGCTTGTCCTGAGCGGCCGATGACGGTTCGGCGATCAGCGGCTGAGATCAGATCTGACGAAGAGATCGACGGTGGGGGCGTGCCAAGATCTGACGGCTGTGGCTTGATCTGGAGGTTCCTCGTTGATCCGACGGTCCCGGAGGTCGAGGGAAGAACACGGAGGAGCTCCGGTCTGGCGAACTTCTCCGAGCTTCTCCGGCCGACCACGGCGACGCCGGAGCTGGCAAGGGGGCCGAGGGTGCTCCTGCAGGTGGTGGCTGTCGTCTGGAAGCTTCAAAATCCACCAGCGGATGCCGGTGCTCTCGCACGGAGGTGGCGGAGCTGCGAGGCCCCAGGTGCTCCGGCGAGAGAGCAAAATCGCTCCAGAAGCTGCGATGGACTTCAATACCTGCACCAAAACGTTAGGGAGGTCGAGGGCAAAATGCCTCGACCTCGGGTGGCTCTCGAGATGGACTGGGCGGTGCTATCGGGTCTCGCCGGAGTTGCGCTCCGGCGAGGTGATCGATTAGGTGATGGGGTGATCGATTCGACTCAGAAAGATGGGGGAACTAATCCTAGAACTAACAGGAATGAAATGGGGAGTAAAATGGGATGAATGGCAGCCTCGATGGCCAATGGCCAGAGGGAGAATACCTCACGGGGGCAACCGCCGGAGGTGATGGAACACGCCCAGATCAGTGGCTGATCCGCCGCCTTAAGGTGAAGAACCAGGAGCTGTCACCTCCAGGAGCTCGAGCACGACAAAAAAGGGGGGAAGATCTGTGTGGAATGCGGTTCAAAATCGAAAGGAAGTCAAGGAGGACCTTAAGTATGGTTGACGATGGGGGTGGAAAGAACGAGGTCGCCAGCTCGATCCAGAGGCTCTCAGCCCAAGAAAATCCTTGGGCGAGCAAGAAGCATGGTAGGTGAAAAGATTTGCAGGAGGAATCGAGCTCAAAGGATGCAAGACCGCGTCTCGAAAAAAATGGAGAAGATGGGTCAAAGATAGGGCTGTCAGAGGCTACAGGGTGGTAGGTCACCTAGTTGACCGAGGTCAACTAGGGTTTGCACCTGGTTGGTCCACGTGGACCAACCAGGAAAAACCCTGGATTATTGTTCTATTAATTCAATTTAAAATAGTAAATGGCCGAATTAAATAAAATGTATAAAATAAAAAATGTTCAAAATTTTATGTAGTATTTTATTCTGATTTTTATTTATTTTTATGACTTTTATTTTTACAGGTTGCCTTTTGAACCCTATATAGGTATAATACCTATGTATTTTGATATTCTATTTTATTTTATGTATTTTTGATCTTATTATTTTTATTTATGATTTTGTAAAATTATAACATACTTTTATATACATAAGTATATTTTTATTTTATTTTTCTGAGATGTTTTGTATATTTAATAAAATACAAGTGTATTTTATATAGGTATAAGTGTATATGGTATACCTATGTAGTCCTTATACAAGTAATTTTATTTTTTTATTTTTCTTTGCATTTTATTTCAATTTTAATGCACATATATATTATAAGTGATATTTACAAAATTATAAAAATATAAAAAATGAATAAATATTGAATAAAGAATACATTGAATATTTTATTCAGTACAAGTGTACAATGAGGGTCCAAAACTCAACTTTCAAACCGTAGCTCCGCCAAATGCGAAACTACCACCATTGGATAGATTATTTTATTCTATATACAATTAAAGGTGAGTACACTGCATTTGGATTTGTCGTTTGTGAGATACGGGTCTGGGAAGTTGGGATTTTGGATTCTTATTCAGACCATATCTTTTTGTCTGTACATTCTTTTTCTGTGAAATCAACTTTGTCTTTTTCTTTATGAAATTATCTACAACTTTTATGTACAAAGTTTCCTTATTTGATGTACACAAAGTGGAACCAAAAATAGGTCCCAAAATGAGTAAAGAATGAATAGATTGTATAGGTATTTACACTGTATTTCTGACCTTATCTCCCCCTACTTTATTCCTTGTCGACCTATTCATCAAGATGCCTAGGTCTCGGGGGTTTTAGGTCATAAAATATTTACAATATTTTATTCTTTTTTCTTTTCTTTATTTATTCTATAATTTTGGCCTTAATTACAGTATTTTATACACTATTGTGATGCACATGCATGGATGCTAAGATGGTGATTTTAATGCTATTTACAGGCATTTGCCAGGGTTTTTGGTGCCAAAATGATAGAATAAAGATGATGAAATGTGGATTCATCAATCATCACCGGACGAGGAGGAGCACAGAGGAGGAGAGGGGCCCTCGTCGGAGCTCCATAATCGTCACCACTCCTCCAGCCAATGACGAAGTGCAAGCGTCGTTGGATGATGCCTCTCGATGGCCATGCAACGAGCCAGATTAAGCAACGTCCTCAGCACCGAGGCTCTAGGATCGGGCGTCACTAGGGCACCAACTGAAGCACCAAAACCCGCCATGCGATCCGAGCATGAGCCGCCTCTCGAGCCTAGTCCTCTCGCATGTCGCACACATGAGGGTAGGGTAAATTGCAGAGTAACCCTGCGGGTTTTCCTAAACTACAAGGAGGTCCAACGCGCTTGCCTCACGTGCACACCTGGACATTTTGCAAGGACCTGTCGGTTGTTCATAATTACAGAAAGTCCCCCGTGCATAAGGAGAAATTACATATGGACCCTCAGAGTTTTGTGAATTACAAATGGGTTCCTCGAGGGACCGATTTGTAATATTTATCTTTATTTTTCCATGTATTTTTATTGCATTTATGTCCCTGCCATTGTTTTCTTCATATCTTTAGCATTTTAATTCCAAATTGCATGATTTCAATTTCATTTTAAAGCTTACTTTATTCTTTATTTAATGGAATAATTTAATATATGATTTGATACTTAATTAAATGTGATAATATTTGATGATATATAGTATCCTTTTTCTATAAATCTTTGCCATTAATAGAAGCTTGATCTTAATTTTGATTCTCTATTTGTCGTTGAAATCGACCCTTATTTTCTTGCTCATTAATTTTATATCTATAGGGAATCTCTGCACATTCTTGTCTGTATCTTTATATTTTGCACTTCATCATGCATTGTGTTCATTCCATCCTTTAATTGCATCTAAAAAATCAAACAAAATACATGCCTCATTTCTTGTGATTTTATCTGCATCATTTCTTGCTTATTTTATATGCATATTATTTTACATATGCATGAAGACATAGGACTAGAAAATACTCACTCATTCATCAATCAATAATTTTCGATAAAAAGGCGAAGAGGCTCGTGTCACTGCGTTCAACCTTGGTATACTTGCCAAGTAAAATAACTTCCACATATTGTAGTTTTTGCTGAATCATTTTTACCACATATACTGCAATAAAGTACATTTATTAATATGGTGAAAATGAGGTTCGTCAAAAGCCTGATGGAGGAGTTGCCTGTGTTAGAGGCTTTAGAAAACCTCTGTATCTTCGCTTGACGAAGACTGTAGGCCTTAAAGCTCGGACGACCAAAGTTTTGGCCGTAACATGGCATAGTCGCCAAGGGTCTACACCTAGTGCTATCACCGTCTTCACTTCTCCATAGTCTCATCTATCATGTCACGAAGAAGAGATGGAGGCTAGGTGATGCTCCATCTAATGGTAGACAACCATGAGTGGTGGCGGGATCATGGTATTTGATGATGATGAAGACGAAGGTTTCCAGGCTCGGATGGAGGTTTCAACCACTCCTAGTAGTTAGGGCAATTAGGGTCTCGAACAGTTGAGATGTCAGCGTGGAAGAGAGGAGTTAAGCAAAAGCGAGGCTGTGGTAGTTGGTTGGAGGGTTTGTTGAGAAGGATAGGAAAAAGAACGGGAGTTGGGCAGTTGGTGATGCTTGATACACGTGAAGGGGGAAGGATAGAGGTTGAAGATGCTCTGCAGCCATTGGATCTTACGATCCAACGACTCTAAAAGGAGCGCCAAGGGATGGATCAGACGAGCTGATCAGAAATGATCACATGATAGATTGAAAGCGACGTGTGGCGAGCTAAGGTCGAGCCACGTGGGTGAAGGAGGGAACGCCATGTGGTCCAGTAGGATAAATCCGAAGTCATAAATACAATAAAAAGTGAATATAGTTAATATTAAAATTAGAAAAAGTGTCAAACATGAAAGTTGTAGATCTCGACGAGATGTACAATTTTCATGAGAACTCAGGAGAAAATAAGTTATCCATGTACATCAAATATTTTTGAAAGTATTTTAATGTATTAAATTACTTATTTTTTATTTCCTTTCTTTTTTGGAGTTTTTAATATATAAATAATGTTAGAATAATTATATATAATATTATTTGAATTTTTATTAGATTTTTAATAGTTAATAAATTCATAAAATTAATAATAGCATAATAATAGGTATATTACTTTAAAGTAATATTAGGCATTTGTTCACAATAATTAATTAATTGGTGTTATTATTTATGAATTTTTATGGGTTTTCTTAAGCAAGAGAGATAATATTATAAATAATGCAGATGAATATGTGATTCATAAATGAGTTGGTAAACAATATCGGATGACAAAAGAATAAATGAGTGAAGTCATTTCCCTTGTTCGACGTTGTAAATGACTTGATGAAAGATGTTCTGAACTAACATCGATAGCCAAAAACTTTTAAGACATTGTACCAATGTGAATCCTTACCATTGGTCTTGAAGATTGGGTTTGTTTTGGATAGTAGCTATCTACATTCTGGAAAATACAAGGTTTCTGTCACTGAGTTTGTGGTTTGATTTGAGTTGGGTTGCTCTCGGTGAAGTGTTTGGCCATTTTGAGTGGTTACCTTTGTCAGTTCTTGACACATTTTACAATCTTTACCTTACATTGTTTACTTGTTTTGCATTGTACTGGGCAACTTTGCTCATAACATACCTTTACATGGATGCAACATGTGTTATTGGTACTGTTGTAGTAGTGAGTGGCTTAGGGACTAGGCTTGGCTTGTGGTTGCTGCATTGTTCAAAGCACGTGCTTACGGGTAAAGTTGTACGATGATGTTACATGTAGATTACTTTGTTTAGATTCTGCATTCTTTAAATTTCAATCATGTAAATAGTTTAAAGTTGAGGACTTTGTTTATAGTTGTTTATGTGTAAACTATTGGAAACCATGAATACAAATGTGTTGTTGGAGCATTTTTATTTTAAATGTTTCTTTCCTGCTTCACATTCCAAATGATAACCATGTATTGATGTAGTTATTGTTGAGTATTCCGATATGGGAGCGTCACAATTGTCAATGCTAAAACTTGTGTACATTGGATTTTTCAGGTATATAGGTCATATTAACCTTTGCCTTGAACATCACATCTTAAATGCTTTTGAATACAATTCTAAATATCTTTTATGAATTTAATTTTAATAGAAGTATATACAATGAAATGAGTAAACAACTTTTTAGATAAACAAATTAAATTTCATAGGGTTACATAAAAAGATACTAGATAATAAAATAATAGAACAAATATAAATCAACATTCGTACATAAATTAGTTAACAGAACACGAATCATGACCTTAACATGGATACAAAATTAAGCAAGATCCGTAATGATAAAATAGATAAACCGATAACAACAAACAAAATCAAAAGATATCAAAGTTGAAATTCATCTAAGCACCCATGAAGAGTTTACGATGGTATCACAATCGACATCAGCACATTTCGACATTGTTTGTCGTTCAAAGCACCTCAAAAGGGCTCACGGTTGAGACTCGAGAGAGAAGAAGTTGTACGATGATAAGAACAAAAATCGAAACATGCAAACCACCATATCAGACTTGGCATAAAATGATCGAGGAAGCTTATAGAAGCATGCATCTGTGACAATAAGACTCCTTGTTACATTTTAAAAAACGATGTCCTTAATTGAGACTATAGGTATAACTGGTTTTTTTTTTGTAAATAAAAAGAAGAGTTTTGCACTTCTTTTCTTATAAATTTTATCCCTACCTTTTTGCAACTATATTTGTGCATATTCTTATGAAATTTGTTGTATTACCCTTCCATTATCACACATGTCCCCATGACCACTCTTTTTAAATTATTAAAAAAATATCTATACATGCTTATACTAGAGGAAGGCAATAGTACTTCGTGCAACATGGAAGCATGGAGATCGTATCGGATCTAGGTCGACTAGTCATACTTGTCGATAGAGAGATGAAAAAAATCAATGATTCCACATAGTATACATATACTCTTTGGCAATATTTTATCCATATCATTGTGGAAGCTAGTATTTTCACAATAAAAAACATTACTTTTTCTTTCAAAATCATAATCTCCAGCTCTATATATTTTTCCATACCTAGTAATGGCAAACAACTCTTATGCGTGTGAAATACAAATCATCCTTCTTTCTCTCCCTCTCATCTCACGTTGGGCAAAATCGGTGTGTCCTCAGAGAGCTAATTTGACTCCTCCGCCACATATTTCTCATTTTTCTTTATTTTTAAAAAATAAAATGAAAATTCATCACCATGTCATATATTATGTCATTTAAGTTTCGTGCGAAACAAAGACTCCTACGACCTCCTCCAGACGAGGACGATTTCAACAATTCTGCGTTTTGTACGAAACTTGAATGACATAATATATGTATATATTGATGGATTTTCATGACTTTAATTTAAAAAAAATAAAAATAAGAAAAAATGAGACAAAGTGAGCCAAGTTAAGCCCCCGAGAAACAACCCCATTTTACCCTTCATAATATATGCATGCAAGTGCTCTATTCGTTTATACATAAGTTGCTCTTGCATACCTTCTTGAAGTATTTCCACTACAATCAAGTCTTTTTTTAATTTACTTTTAACGCCCTATACAGTAACCAATATGTTGTCTGAATTGAAAAAATTCTATTGTTATTTCTTGAAGCGGCATCGGTGCAATGAAAGGGATGTGCTGATGGAGCGTCCCGAATAATTTCCAATTTCTCTTCGTGCTTAGTAAAAGTTTGGGCGTGTCTCCACAATTTCAACTGTAATTTCGAAATCTTGCAGGCCCATGGACAAACGCAAAAGAAAAAGGAAATTGGCTCCCAAATTCGAAGCTCTCTTATTTATCTTTCCATTACATTGACGAAGAGGAATCCCAATTCTGGATAAAATCCGGAGTTCTTATTACGACCAAACTAAATATCAGGAACAGTGTGGTCCCCACACCTCAAAGGGAACAAAATAGCTAAAACACCTCCGACTCCGAGGCTCCGAGTGGACTTTTCTTAATTCTAAAAAATCGAAACAATTAACGCATATATTTCACCCCCAAACAAATACGCACAGGACCTTCACACTTCTCTCTCTCTCTCTCTCTCTCTCTCTCTCTCTCTCTCTCTCTCTCTCTCCCCCTCGATCTCTCGAGATCGAAAATGGCGACGGCGCCGCCGACCGTCCTCGCGGCCGTGGCCGAGATCATGGAAGCCTACCGTTCCCTCCCGCCGAGGCCGACCATCGAGGAGGTGGAGGCCGCAGGTGCCGTTATCGCCAGCGCCGATGCCGAGGAGAAGGCCAAGCTGGACGACCTCGCCCGTGCCGAGAGGCCGCCGCAGGTCCCCGAGGAGCTCCTCATCGTGCTTCGCGAGGTGCGGAGGAACGTCGTCCTGCTGCGCTGTGATGAGCAGAGGCGCGAGGCCCTCCGGGTCGTCGAGCTCGAGAGGCGCTTCGGGGTCTTCGACGAGCTCATACAGAGGGCATCTAGGTTGGTCTCCGGTGAGGAGGGGGTGGGAGAAGGGGAAAGGCCGAGTCTTAGCGCGGTTGGGCTGGTGGAGGCGAAGGGAACGGTTGGGACGGGGATGAAGGAGGAGAGGCGGGAGGAGAAGAGGGATCTTGAGAAGGAGGCTATCCGTGACGCTTCGCTGAAATCCGTGATCCCTCAAGGTACGTCTTGATCTCGGTTTCGTTTTTGGGCTTTAGAAACGTTGGATTTGGGGGTTTTGGTGTCTTCCGGTTCTCTCTCTGGATTTTTACGATTTTGCTCTTTGTTCAGAATTGAAGTGGGGAAAAGCGGAGAAAAATCAAGATTCTTACGTAGACAATCGAATGAGCTGAATAGAGTGGTTGGATCTTTTTCCTTCCGGGTGTAGTTCTAATGCACCTCTAGATGTTGATGTCCTTAGTGAGAAATGTTTGATTGGACTGGATGTCTTCATTTTTTGGGTCGTTTGGATTTTTATTCTGAAATGTAATAACACTTCCTTTATTTGGCGGGTAGGTTTTCAATCTCCATTTTGAAGAACTATCAGAGTACAGTTCTTGTTTTGATTTCCGCCTTTTTATGGTGTACGATTCTAAGTTTATTGGGTAATAAAAAAGTGGGTAATTTAAGTTTTTCTACTTGATTCAATAGTTGCCGTTTATTATCTACGTGATTTCAAGATCTAAATGCAATGTTTTCGATCTGTGGATGCTTAGATTTGAGTTTGCCAATTCGGAGGGAAGTCTTAATCGGATGCCGGATTCTTGTTTTTGGTGTAATCCTGATTTTTATTTTGAATCTTTGTGCCATTTCAATATATTAATTCTAATTCAATTTTCTTCCAAGTTTATTAACTTGGTTTTTGGTCCTCAATTAGATTAGGTTTGTTGGGAGTTAATAATACACGGGGATTTTTCTGCTTAGTTCAGCAGTTGCTGTTTTTTATTTACTTATTTTACGGGTCCAAATGCATTGATGTAGATCCACGTAGTATTACTCGATCTGGTCTTTCATTCAAATATCTAATTTTCATGTTAGGTGGAGGCGGATTCTCATTTTTGCCGCTGCTAGTGGAGGTGGTGTGATTATTGTGGAGTTCGGATTGCATTTTTTTATCTCTGAATTTCCAGGAAATATTAAGATTGAGATACTGTGATCGAATATGTGAAGGAAATTGGATGGATTTCTAAAAATCGATGTGGTAGTAAGGGTTACTTTTTTTTTGAAAAATATTTGTTGCAGTGTTTAGGATTCTAAAATTGCTATTGCAAGATGGGTTCTCGAACAGTTGCCGTCAATCTCTAGATGTAAACTTGGTGAATAAATTTGAGTAAGCATCTCCTCTTTGATATTTGTCATAACCGTCCTTTGTTTTTCCTGGAAAGTCTATTGCCATGTCAACATTATCAAGATGTTCACATATATCATTTTTTTGAAAGGATCAAACAACAACAACAACAACAAAGCCTTTTCCCACAATTAAGTAGGGTCGGCTACATGGATTCTTCGTCTCCATTCAGATCTATCTTGGGTCAATCTCGTACTTATATCCAAAAAACTAAGATCCCTTCGTATAGTCTCTTTCCAACACTTCTTGGGCCGTCCTCGCCCTCTCTTAGCCGGCTCAACATCCCAACACTCGCATCTCCTAACCGGTGCATCAGTTGACCTTCTTTGCAAATGACCAAATCATCTTAAGCGGTTTTCTCGCATCTTATCCTCGATCGGAGCAACACCAACTTTCTTTCTGATTGCATCATTTCGAATCCGATCTTTACGTGTATGTCCACACATCCATCTTAGCATTTTCATTTCTGCTACAACCATTCTCTGCACATATCTATGGTTCACAGGCCAACATTCAGAACCATAAAGCATAGCAGGTCTCACGGCTGCTTTGTAAAACTTTCCATTAATTTTTAAAGGAATTTTCTTATCACAAAGAACAGCGGAGGCTCCTCTCCACTTTAGCCAGCCTGCATTTATTCTATGCATTTTTGAAAGGATCACTTATGCCAAAATTTTTTATGTAAGATAGGCTCTGCAAAATTGAAAGTCTATTGCCGTGTCTAGTTCTTGCTTTAGATTTGTGCTTACATGGCCCATTTGTGTCTTCGATCGTTTTCTTTATTTTTTCCAGTAGATTTTGTCTTAAGTTTGGAAAATCAACCATTTATTATCAGATATAATCGGCACGTTCATCACATCACTTTCTACCAAATGAATGTAATATCCTATCTTATCTAGAATAATCATCAGAGTTGAACAAGTTGGATGTATAAATGGGAGTTGTACTCTTAACATGATTTTTCCTGGGAAATGCTTGCAGATAGTGTTCCGGAGAAATTAAGTCTCATAAGAGTTGCAGGCATAATTGAGACATCTGTTAAAAATGGTGCAAAAGTTCTTGATCTTCAAGGAAGGTTGATGGACCAAGTTGAGTGGCTTCCTATGTCACTAGGGAAGCTGCAAGATGTCACTGAGCTGAACTTGTCGGAAAACCGGATCATGGCCCTTCCAACTTCAATCGGAAGCCTCCGATTCTTATCAAAATTGGATATCCACTCAAACCAGTTGATGAATCTTCCAGACTCATTCATGGAGCTTTCAAGCTTAACTGATCTTGATTTGCACGGGAACCAGATAAAATCTCTACCTGCCAATTTCGGAAACCTTACCAGTCTTGTCAATCTGGATTTAAGTTCAAATCAGCTAACAAGTCTCCCAGATTCGTTGGGCAACTTATCTCGCTTGAGAATACTGGATGTTGAAACCAATGAACTCGAAGAACTTCCTTACACGATTGGATCATGCTCTTCTCTCATGGAGCTAAGGCTGGACTTCAATCAGCTCAGAGCATTACCAGAGGCAACTGGGAAGTTAGAGTCCTTGGAGATTCTCACTATGCACTACAACAGAGTCTCAGGGCTCCCAACCACATGGGCTTCTCTCACCAAATTGAAAGAATTGGATGTCAGCTTCAACGAGGTTGGGTCAATCCCGGAGAGCCTTTGCTTTGCCACCAATCTTGTTAAGCTAAATGCTTCTAATAATTTTGCCGATTTGCGGTCTCTGCCGAAGTCTATAGGTAACCTTGAGATGCTAGAGGAATTGAATATTAGTAACAATCAGATCAGGATTTTACCAGAGTCTTTCCGGTTCCTTTCAAAGTTGAGAGTGCTCAATGCAGACGAGAACCCAATTGAAATACCGCCAAGGGAAGTCATCAAGCTGGGAGCTAAGGTAAGCAAATCTTCTCCTGACTTGTTACCTCAGTTGATGGATTGTTGGATATTATGGGTTGCCACATTAATTGTACATAATTTCCTTCCATAATTCGAGCAGGCAGTGGTTCTGTACATGGCAGATCTGGTTGAACCGAGGGAGCCAATCCCCCAGCCTAACGAGGCACAAAGCTTCTGGTCCTGGTTGTGTTCATTTTGCTGTGGCAACGAATCACAGACATCTAGAGCCAACTAATTTAACTGAACGATGGTGTCAAACACGACAATGACTGGTACAAATCGAATGGTTACTCTCACTGCCCTGCTTGCTTTAGCATGCCCTGGACTGACCATCCTTTGTTGTAGATATCTCCATTGTGGAGCAGGCAACACCAATTACCTATTGGTTCATAACATCATCCTCAAATAACTATCCACTACTTGTAGAGAAATATCAAATGAGTTGGAGCAGCAGCAGGTTCTGGGATGCATGTACACCTGTAATGACCATTTGCTGATGGAATCCAGCCAAGTGATGCCAATCATGGTCGTTGAAACCATGTTCTATCTCCACCTGTATTATTTAATATCTTAGCCTAAACTAATCACTGCAGGCCAATTTATATTGTAGATGTGGCAGAGATCTTCACACATGGGGGGTGTGGAGGCAGACTGCCATGGCCCTGTGGATAGAGATATGGACGTGCAGGTCCCATGCCAACTCCCCCATACCATGTGGTATTGCCTTTGTTTTGGCTTGCATGTTGCAATCCCCACCTTAAATCTTAGCTGTAGTGATGAAGCTGTGGGACTTCCCTGTGTGCTGAAGGCTTTCCTTGTATCATCCGTCATGCAATGTTATATTATTTTTCTCAAGACAGAAGGTGGCGTGAACATTCGGCTGCTTCTAATCACATGGTGCCAGATGGTAGATAACTCCTTCTATCTTTAGCTTATTCCAATATCCATTTTTTGATTATATTACTCCAATTTCAGTCCTTATCACCATCTTTTTTTTGGTCTACATGTATTTTGTCAACTTATAGATCAACAAATAAATGACCCCATCTTGTTGCATTGTTTATTTACAACCTGCAACACATCTCTGGTAAAACATCAATCTCAGGAGATGCTGCACCCTTCAGTTGGATCCAAAATCGGCGGTTTGAATTAGAACTGTTTCTGATCTGGCTTGCCTACTTATGTTCTTCTTCCATCCTCCTGTCTGTAATCTGTTTTACTGTAATTGGTTTTCCTGATACTTCTCTTTTTACATGAATGGATTTCGAGTTTGAGACAATAATATGCAACTGCCTATGGTCTTTACTTTTTCTGTTCCACTCAGCGCGAATTCTATCCAGTGTGTTTGCTACCATGTTACCATTTTGCTACAATTTTGTCATTATTTCACAGAATTTGCACTATCTTTTCTTACTTGATGCTTGCTATATTGTAATTTGTATTTTGTATTTTTGCACCAGGGCCCCTAAATTTTTTGGGATTACAGCATGCCTTCTATAATTTCTCTATTTTTGACATTTCTGTAAGAGTTAGTACGATTAGGGTCATGACTTATTTTTTTTTTTCACATGTTATCAATAAGCAGACTATAGTTATTTGGTTTGACTTTTTTTTAAAAACAGGAACCGAATCCTGGATTTTGACTAAAGCAAAATAGAGTAACAAGTGGTTGATAGATAAGGGCATTGGGCGCCGTTATTGCTGTCACGGGACCCGCCAGATTATAAGAAAAGGCCGAATATATCATGTGATTTTAGTTAGGGCTGTTGGGGGCGTGTATGCGTCCCAATCAATTTTGCTTGCGTGTTTGTGATGTCTGGATTTAATGTGATGGCTGCAAAGTCCAAGCCTATTTGTGGCAGGAAATTAATCTGCTTGGACATAAGGTCTGATTTTTCTGAAATCACTTCTCCTTGGTGGGTCCCAAATGAATCTAGTCGAGCATTCTGGATTTCTCGCCCCTTCTCCCTCCTGTTATGGGGCAGAACTTTTTTAAGAGTTTTTATCCGTTGTGCCTCTGTAAGATATTGCAATATCAGTTACGTCTTTTTTTGAGAATATTAGTTGTGCTTCTGACTTCTTGTTGTTTTATTACTTGTACCCCTCCATTGTTTTAGCTCTCAATGATTTGAACTTAGCCATGATTTTTTCAAACCATGGTGAGGTTAAGAGGGGCGTAACCGTCAAACTCTACCCTTCCCTCCTCTCCTTCATCTCCAACCTGAACGCACCTGAACACACCTGAGATGCCCCCTCCACTGCGAGCTCCTCTCCACCATCTCCTCCCCTCGCCCCCATACCTCCCCTCGCTCTCACTTTCTCTGTGCAGTACAATTCTGTAGTGGCACTCATGATCGAGAGCCATGATTGTGCACCTGCAAGAGCACGCATACATATTTTATAAAGAAGGCATGTGCTTGTTATGATGGTAAAGAAAATACGTCCTTAATTGCGGAAATTCAAATGATGACAATTAGATTCCATTGATTTTGATGATATTATTATGATGGCAATGGAAATACTTCATCATGGATTCAATTCCATCGACTAATATATTAATAATAAGACCTACACCTGCATGAGGGGGAAGGCGGAGAGGATGGCTTGGAGGGGGAGGGGCGCAGAGGAGGAGGAGTGGGGTGAAGGAGGGGGAGGATGTTGGTTGAGGGGGGAGGGGGAGGTTGGTGGTGAAATAGGGAGGGGGAGGGCAGGGGAACTCGGGACGGAGGAGGCTGCAGGAGAGCTTAGTGTGGAGAGGGAGGTGCGGGGGTGGAGGGAGGAGCTGGTGAGGAGGAAGAGAAGGGAGGAGCAAGAAGAAGATAGGGGAGGAGGATGAAGTGGATACATGAGACTTTTTAGACCTCTTTTTAAAATTCAATTCCATTCGTATCCTCAAATTTAACATCCCTTTGCATTGGTTATGGATGGTCACTAATCCGATGGGTACAAGTGATAGAACGACAAGAAGTCAGGGGCACAATTGATATTCCTAAAAAGGGAGAGCATAACTGAAATTGCAATATCTCAGAAGGATACAACTGATAAAAACTCTTTTTTAAAGCATGGACGATCTGAAACCATCTTTTTTTGCAAAGGTAAATAGATTTTCTGTTAACCACAAAAAAGAAAGAGCGGAAAAATGTGGTTTGTAACGGGTCACAACACCACCATACCAGCGTGAAGGTTAACAGAAAAAACAGCTGAGAAATCCCAGCCACAAAAAGGATGGCAGCTTAAAGCGATGCACAAATCTTGTAGAATGAGGTTTACATCATGGCGAGGTTCTTGACATGCTCCGAAGGCCCATCGTGAGTTGTGCTCGGCTCACAATCTCAGACTGCTGCTGCAAGGACGGGTTTTGTACTAGTGTTGGCTGCAGGAGTTGATTGACCCGATCATAGCCAGCAGAGGAAGCAAGGGAGATAGATCCCAAGAACAACACTACATACATATCCAAAGCGAGGAGGACATACCCGTCCATAAGCCATCCCAAAAGTTGACATTTGATATGTATTCATCCTTCAAATATGTGGCCCAATTCTAGGCGCTTGCAGCGAGCAACCTCTAAGCCCAAGTGATAGAAGGCGACATTGTAAGAATGTGGGAGTTAGTGGAGCAGAGTTCCAACCCCCTACTCCTTGGACATGCAAATGCTATCCCAAGCAATGTGTCTAAGGTAATCGAAAGGAAATCCGAACACATCCCTTGTGGGACAAGCGACCATTAGACGCATCTTGTTCAAATCCCTTGTCTCATTTCAAAGGCAATTTTTGATGTATTTTATTACGAGGATTTTCCTTTCAATTGTATTAATTGCAACTTGCAATTGGTAAAATAATCTTCAACTTGATAAGCTAAAAAATATAACATGTTCTTTTCCCTCTCAACAAATTGTCATGTAAGATATACAATATCTTTGTATAAAAAAAATACATGTGGAGTTGATTATCTAATCTTGCCATGACATTAGAAATCATTTTTTACAGGATTTTGTCATATGGATCAACTTCTCTTAATCGAAGAAGGAAAATGAATTCTATGGGTTAAGATATGATATACATAAAAGTAAACCACTTCCTTTTTGGTAAACAACATTGTGAGTTCTGCGCTGAGTAAGGATGCAAACGAACGGATACAGATATGGATATAAGTATTACTGTATCCTTATCTGTTTTTGAATACGAATACAGATGCAGATACAGATATTGACGGATAATAAAACTATCATACCATATTTTTTTAAAACGGATACAGATGTAAAACCGATATTGATCGCATAGAGTAGTGTTAGAATACCCTATAAACTCAACCTAATATATATGATTTGGATGCAAAACACATGACACAAATTTAGTGAATGTGGTTGTATCATAAAAATTATACAAATATGATAAAAGAAGGTATAGAATTATGTTATATATGGTAAAAAATAATTCTATGATTGGATTTATATACGAAAATGGATATACGGATGCGGATACAAATACAGATGTGCGAATATCAAAATGATATCCATACCCGTATCCATTTTAAAACGGATACATATACATATGTCAAAATCTGTATAAAAACGGATACGGTGACAGATCAGATACAGATATATATGTAACCGTTTGCATCCCTCTGATGCTGAGGGCTTACACGAACCCTCGATGGGGAACGATGATGTTATGTGATTGACAAAAGCTAACTTGTGTTTTCATGGCCCTTGTCCGTTGGAGTTTGGGTTCCTATCTTGAAGCTTCTCCCTCTCCTATAACTTACTCAAGAAGATCATCTTTTCGACAATTTATCTAATTTTCTATTTCTGCATTGTAGGACGCAATTGTATTTTTCTATTTCCGTTATGATAGATAAAATCATACACCCTTATATTACATTGTCGGAACGATAATACTGAATTTTGTAAAAATACAAGTGATAAGTGTTACTGCAAAATGTATGGCATAATTGTAATAATAGAATCTTAGAGGGACACAAGTGTAAAAGACCCAATAGATATTCAAAATTGACATCTTTACACTTATACCCCTCCGAGTTGAAATAACAAATCTGCTCCATGTTCTTACAAAATTCACAATATTGTCCATCCCTTATTAGTTATTACACTTATGCGCAGTATATTACATCAATGGAAAGATTGCTACCATAGATTTTGTAAGAATACAGTGGCACGAGTGCTATTAAAAAAGACATGGGCATAAATGTATTTGCAGAAACTCAAAGGGATGCACGTGTAAAAGTTCCTACAAATTTAATAATTTTTTAAAAATGATTTCCGTTGTTAAGGGTGTGTTTGGATAGTGGGTTTAGGTGGGTTAAATTGGTTGCAGGTAACTCATTTTTGGGTTTTGGTGTTTGGATAGAGGGTTAAACTGGGGGTGGGTTAGTAGTGGGTTTGGGGTGATATGATTGTATTGAAGTTTGAAAAAATGAGTAGTTATTGTGATGTGATTGTATTGGAGTTTGAAAAAGTGAGTATAAGTGGAGTAGTTTATAATTTTTATATGATATGATGGTATATTATATTATTTTTTGATGGAATTGATGATGAAGAATTGATTTATTTATTTTTTTTAAAAAGATAAAAAGTGGGACCTACGTGGAGAGAAAATATGGGGTAGGTTTAACCCGGTATGGCGGTATCCGAACATGACCTAAAAATATGAAGAACGATCTCACGAAGGTCTCCAAATCAACCATTTTAATTTCTCGTTTCAAGACCTATACTCCCCTCCCGTTTTTTTCCTTCGGCCCACCTCTCCGCCACAGCTGCCCCACCGACGTACCCCTCATCATCTTGCCCATTTCCTGCGGATCTCTCCGGCGCAAGGCAATCCCCAACCGTTCGTCGCTCTGCCCATCGGTCGTTGACGACCACTTCTTTCCCCCCACCCCTCGTTGACTTGATCTTTCTACAAGCCCGTTAGATTAAGCTGCTTCCACTTCCTATTGGGTAAGCTTATCCATTGTTTGTATTATGAAGTTCTGGAGGGAGGAACTATGTAAGCAGCTATATCTGAGATTGTTGTTTTTTTTTGCGAGAATTCAATAAGTTGCCTCAATAAGTGTCCCAATAGCAAAAGGACTTGTGTGATTCATCTCGCATTAGTTGATCTCGTCTCTAGTTTAATTTTGTAGTTCACCTGTGGAATATTTGCTTGTCCTTTGGCGTGCATAATTTCTTTTTTTCTACTGCATTTTTGTTCATCTGTTAATCTGCATTTTTTAATTGTTTTGATTGCATCAACATCTTTTCCCCTTTCAAGAAAGTATATTGTGGTCAGTTGCTGATCTTTATTCTTGACAGGGTTTTGCAGTAGTAGCACTTGTCGGAGTATATTATTCCACGTGTTATGCTCTGTGTCATGTATTAATCCAAGATAACATTAGTGTTTGAGAACAATATATGGTTGAGTTAATTGGGTGATTGGATATTGTGCGGAGATCCACCACTTGTAGGGATCTTGGGTTCAGTCTCGCACGGTATAGTGTGAGAAATCTGGGTATGAGTGGAATATGTACATAGGACCTTGTATCAGATGTTTCAATTGAGGAAATCTCATTAAAATACTAGTCATTACATAGAAATTGATGGGAGACGGGCAACAAGCTGCGCCGCCAATCCCTTTTGGATGGCAAATCCAATCCTTCGAAATACAACATTCATAGATCTAGGAATCAACACTAAAACATGATTATTAAGTCACTTTTCTTGTAGACTAGGGAAATCATCGTCATAATTTTGAGCCACGTAAAATCCATGTTTTCGTGCTTGTTTTCTATGCATTTTGTTGTGGTAGAAAGAGAACTTATTTATTCACGGAGCCTAAGGATTCTCTTATATAGAGGAGAGAAATCCGATACTTTGGAAAGAAGAAATGCAAAATACATAAAACAATGCTAAAATATAAAACTCTTAACACTCCCGTTCAAGCTGGAGCGTAGATATCAATCAAGTTCAGCTTGGAACAACATTTTTGAAAAGGCCCTCTGGCTAGAGCCTTGGTGAGCACATATGTTGTCTGCTCACTGGAACTGACGTGAGAAGCAGAAATGAGACCATTCTGGATCATGTCTCTGGTGTAGTTACCTCGATATGCTTGGTTCGCTCATGGAAGACTGGATTGTTTGCAATAAATAATGCAACCTGGTTGTTACATTGGAGATGCATGGGAAGTGACACCTTAAGTGCTAGATCAGTCAAAACTGATCTAATCCACATCATTTCTGTGTTGCCTTGTGCCATACCTCTGTATTATGATTCAACACTCAACCGGGCTACCATTGTTTGTTTCTTGTTTTTCCATGATACAAGTGAGTTTCCCACAAATACTACAAATATCGAAGTTGACTTTCTGTCCTTAGGGCATCCTGCATAATCAGCATATGCACAAGCTGTAATAGCAAGAGATGTTCCTCTACTGAACAAAAGCCAGTACCGGGTGAGGTCTTTTAGTACCTCAAAATCATATGGACTGCATACATATGCGTCTGTCTTGGCTGCTCCATGAACTAGCTCACTTTGCTTACTGAAAATGATATGTCTGGTCTGGTGATAGTTACATATAACAGTTTTCCTACTAACTCCCTGTATCTTCTTTTGTCCACTTTATCAGTGTTATCGTCATAGAGCTTCATGCTTGGGTCCATGGGAGTAGCTGAGGGCTTGCATCCCGTCATACCCGTCTCAGATAATAGATCTGTAACATACTTCCGCTGGGTCATCACAAGACCTCACTGGTTGTCAAGGAAGGCCATATCGATATCGATATCGTTTCGGTTTGTCGGGAAATGGATATATCGAGATATATCGTCAATATTTCGACGATATCGGTGGAAATGTCGGAAATGGCTCAAAAAGCCATTTTTTTGATTTTTTTTCATAAATTAAGATCATCCAAGATATTAAAACAACAAATAACTTACAAATACACACTTATGTCACGCATATCAGTTATTTATAGCCCGTATATCGCACATATCGATCATATCGAACATATTGTTGTTAATGTTTCCCTGACATATAGATATTGGAAATGGATTCCATTCAAGTTCTCATAACATTAAATAAGTTAAAATATACACTTAGATGACACATATAGATCATTTGTGAAGACTATGATCCTTATATTGCACATATCGATTATATCGAACATATAGCTGGTACTGTTAGTTGTTGACCTATATATATATATATATTAAAAATGGAGTTCATCCAAGTTCTTAGAACACTAAATAACTTACAAATATACTCTTAGATCATACATATCGGTCATTTATGAAGCTTATATTGCATATATCGATCATTTCAAGCATATCGATATTAATGTCGATTCTTGACTTATAGATATTTTTTTGAAGAATTGACTTGTAGATATTGGAAATGGATTTCATTCAAGCCTTAGAACATGAAATAACTTGCAAATATACTTCAAGTTGAAGAACCATTGTATGCACCCTCCTGTCGCACCACACCCTACCATTACGAGGGTCTTGCTGCTCAGTCAACGAGCCTGGGGGGGCTAGTTGCGGGGGTTCTCCCCCACCCCCCATCAGAAATAAAATATATATAAACCATTGTGTGTTTTAATACTAGGTGTAGCTAGATATGTGTTTTAATATTGGGTGTAGCTAGATAAACAATGGAATCAATCTTGCATGAATAATAGCATTGATATATAGAGATATCGGTGAAATATCGACGATATCGATCAAAATCTAGGATTTTTTGTACTAAATCCAGTCATTTTTGACCGATATGAGCCGCTATGGTGATCTATCGCCGATATCCCTGTAAAAGGATATACTGGGTGGTTTCGATATCCCTTCCCTGTCGAAGCCAATATATCAGCAATATATCGCCGATACAACCTTCTATGCTGGTTGTATTTTGAGGTGGTTCCCATCCTGGGAGGCCACCCAATCTTTTATTAAAAAAAAGGCTTCGCTAGTTTCTGGCGATCTCCAGTCCATGGAAGTAGCATAGACTGCCTAGATCCTTGGTCACAAACTGCTGACCTAAGAAATTCTTGGCTGATTTGATCCCCTGTGCATTCTCCTGTAATGATAATATCATCAACATATATTAATATAACAATGATCCCCTTCTGAGACTTCTGGACAAACAAGAAGTGATCTGCAATAGATCTCACAAACCCTTTCTTCTCTATCACATCAGAGAGATTTTGAAACCATGCTCTCAGACTCTGCTTAAGGCCATATATTACCTTATGAAGTATGCATACATCCCGCGTCTCTCCATCAACAACAAATCCCGGTGGCTGCTGCATATAGACTTCCTCCTGAAGATCTCCGTAGAGAAAAGCATTCATCACATCAGGCTGGTAGAGAGGCCAATCACATGTGACTGCAACAGAGATAAGAACCCGAAGAGTAGAGTGACGAGCTACTGGAGAGAAGGTGTTTTGGTAGTCCACCCCGTAGGTCTGGGTGAACCGACGCACCACTAATCGGGCCTTGTAGCGGTCAAGCTGCCATATGCTCGCTGTTTTACAGTGAACACCCATTTACATCACACAATAGATGCATCTGCTGGAGCTGAAACCATACTCCATGTGCCATGTGATTGTAACACTGCCATTTCTGCTTCCATGGCAAGGCGCCATTCACTCACTTGGAGTGCTTTCTGATAGGTGCATGGGATTGTAACAGAAGAGAGTCCCACACAAAATTCTTGAAATCTGTAGAAAGCCGCTCTAGAGACACCTGGCTTGTCATGGGATATCGGACACAAGACCGTTTGCCTTTCCATAAGGCTATAGACCATCATAGGTCATTGTCTGCCGGTGGTTCCTGCTCAACCTGACTGAATGTCTGTATGGTCATCTGGCAAACCAGTAGTTCCATCAGTCATAACCAAGGGTTCATGATTTACCTGGGGCGCGTTGAATGCCGAGGAAGGCACTGGAACATGGATAGCAGGTTGAGGGATCTGAGGAGGTGGTGACAGTGGTGGAGATGGTGGTGGTGGTGGAAACACAACAATCTCATCAGACTCAGAGGAGCACATGAGGTCACCTGTAGGAGAATAGTATATGATGGATTCAAAGAAAGTGACATCAACACTAACATAGTATTTGCCATAAACCGGATCAAAACACAATATCCCTTCTGGGTACTTGAGTACCCAACAAACATGCATTTAACAGCTCGAGGAGCGAGTTTGTCATGACCAGGCCGTAGTATATGAACAAATGCCACACAACCGAAAACACATGGGGGTAAGAGAGAATAAATCCTTATCAGGAAAGGCAATGACAAAGGGAGCTTTTTCACCTAAAATGAGGGACGACATTCTATTGATAAGATAACATGCCGTCAACACAACATTGCCCCAAAACAATGTGGGGCACGATTCTGGATGAGTAGTCCTGGTGATGTCAAGAACGTGGCGTTGTTTGTGTTAGCCACACCATTCTGCTGAGATGTATGGGGACAAGACGTTTGATGGATAATGCCCTGTGCTTGGAAGAAACGATATATGTTTGTAGAATAGAATTCAAGGGCATTATCAGAACGTATAAATTTTATTGAAGCAGATAAGACATTCTTTAGTTCAATAACAAAATTATGAATAATAGTACTGGCCTTAGATTTCTGCTTCAAAAGAAACACCCATGACAATCTAGAAAATCATCTACGCAAACAAGATAATATCTGTGGCCCTAATGATCAGGTACATGGCTCGAACGTAGATGAGGTGCAGGAACCGCACCTCTGTCAAGATATGAGGATTGTGTGGGCAGCTAAACTATCGTGTAGGATCGCCGTTTTCTTATGGTGCTTGAGAAGGGACCGCCTGTGCGTCAATACAAGGGAGGGGACGGATCTTTGATGCTCAAGATACCCTATGCAGCAGATGCCACGACATGGAAGATGACCTCGATCATCTATTCTTCAAATGCCTGAAGTCGGCACAAGTCTGGCATGATGCGGGTCTCCGTGGGGTGGCGATAGATGGTGCTGGAACACTTCCGGATGTTGATCCGAGTGATGGGGAGCGGCTCGTTGGACGATTGCTCAAAACCATTATGGTTTTGTGGAGAATCTGGCTAGGGAGAAATGATGTAGTGTTCAAAAACAAAAAACAAAACTTTTTATTCAGAAAATGTTGTAGAACAATTTAAAGCTCTGCATAACTCCTGGGTTGCCAGGTAATGTACTTTCTTTAAAACATTATTAATGAAATAGCAACTGCAGTGAATCCCGATGGGAGGTCACCCTACCTTTTATAAAAAAAGGCTCGAACCCCACATATCAAGGTGAAACAAATCAAACAGACCACGACTACTACGACTCTGACGACTCGAAAAACTAGACATGTGATGTTTTCCGAGTTCACACGACTCACAATTAAACGTAGACTTAACAGAAACTCCAAGAATAAGATGACAAATCTTCTGCAGTGGGAGATGACCAAATCTAAGATGCTATGTATAAGGAGAGACTGATCCTGCAGAGAGAGACGTGGCACCTGCATAAGGAGTTTGAGACAAACGGTATAGGCATCTATGTTCACGGCCACATCCAATCACCCTACCCATGAGTATATCCTGAAGCACAAGAGATCTAGGGTCAAATATCGCACGATAGTTTAAATCTTTTGTAATCTGGCTGATGGATAATAAATTCATAGAAAAAGATGGTGCATGAAGAACAATCTGTAGATGTATGATTGGTGTCAAATAAACCTCCCCTTGTCCAGTAATAGGGGATTGAGTTCCATCAGCAATAACAATGGATCGACGAGGCTTCGCAGGTTTGTATGTGCTAAATTGAAGTCTATCCCTGCACATATGATGTGTTGCACCTGAATCAATGATTCATTCCGAAGAGTCTGGTCTGGAATGACCAGAAAAAAACATGAGTAGTACCTGATGTGGAAGTAGAAGCTGCAATATCTGATGAAAGGGATCCTGTGGAGTCTGTTGCTGGAGGCATAATCTCTCGAGCCGAGCAATGAAATCATCGTACCGATGATCAGAAGTAGGAGTAGTTGGGTTCTGCTCTGCAACCCTAGGTGGGTACCTGTGCTTTGAGTAGCACAACTTCTCTGTATGTTCTGATCGATGACAGTAAGAGCAGGTGTGTATTGGGCGAGATCCACCTCTTCTTTGGACGCCACCCATCCCACGAGTAAATCTACCTCGTCCACGTGAGGCAGCCATGATGGATGGCATTTGAGATGGTGTGGAGGAGATATTTAGCTGACTCATTCTCCGACATGCCTCTTCCATTGGGGGTATGGTGGCATCTATATGTAACTGAGAACGAGCAGCATCATATTCTAGATTAAGTGCTGCCAAGAATACACTTGTCATAACCGACCAGATTGCTGTCTTATTACATATAATCATGTCTTCTATGAGAGGATCAAATTTGTCAAGATTGACTTTCACTGCACTCGATATCTGATTCAGAGAGGACTCTTTCAAACTCCACGTATGCCTTCTACTGAGCATCTTGCTGAAAGTTTCACCGAGCTGTCAACGTAAAACCTATTTGATTTGTATGTCCAAAGTGAACATGTATGATATTTATGCTATAGCATGAGGGGGAATGTTGAGAAGTCTTACTACTGGTCATTGTTGTCTTCATTATCTAACCCCACAATGTTTTTGTACTACATTGATCATCATTCCTTTTATATTGTAAGAAACTTTGTTTTTTCCCAACAACATATATTATTTTATGGGTTTTATACCGGCTTGTTTAGTTTATACCTCACTCGAGGGGAAAAAGGTCATGACTCGTGATAAAAAAGATATCAGTTTTCAATACAAAAAAACTGAGAAAGGTTCTAAAGGGGAAACTACTCACTAGTCTGTCCTAATTTTGTAATCACCCACTCTAGATTCCGTTTCTCTGGGACATAATTGGTTGTTATTGCATCTCACACACGTGCACATGGACATGAGATATGCATGCATACATCTGGAATTATATATCTGTTTAATAAGTGCAAAACTATCAGATGCTGCCTTGTTACAATGCATGCTGCAAACAAATCCAACATGAGCCTCAAAAAAAAATCCAACATACTGGTTAATGACCTTTCAGCAAAAAGCTGATAGGACTTTTTTTAATCTTGGTGGTTAACTGGCTTTCGATTCACCATTGTGCCAACCTGCTAACTTAAGAGAATGCAGAAAGCAGAAATATTTTACGAGCTACATGTCCATTTTATGTAGTAGGGAGTGAATTTCTGGTATATACTTTATTCTCAAGTTTTTTAAAAAGTGCATATAGCTTAAATTTTGTTGTTCTCATTTGTTTCCTAGATCAATTTTCATTTTTTTTGCTTGGATTGCAACTGTATCATCTAGTTGTTATGGACACATCTTCAAAGAATCCCAACGTTTCTTACTTTTTAAATTATTTTGTTTTCTGGTAATTCACCTCCATTGGTGTTTATATGTGCGTTCTGTATGCAGCATAACCTTACTTTTAAAAAAGAGAGTTGATAGATGAGGTAGAATATTATGATGATTTCAGTTTCTGTTAGAGCATAGGTCATTCCGAATGGAACCACAATGCTCAAATGTATACATCTGGGACATGGATGAAACCATCATATTGCTGAAGTCTTTATTGGATGGGACATTTGCAGCTGCTTATAATGGTTTAAAGGATATAAAGAAAGGAAACGAAATTGGAAAACGGTGGGAGGGGTATATTCTCCACGTCTGTGATGATTTGTTCTTCTATGAGCAAGTAGGTTTGCTGAAGGTTTTTTGGGTTTTGGTAGTCATAATTCATCTTGTTATTAATTTAGTGGCATCCGTTATTATCATTCTTATATCACTGAGGTGAAACAGATTGAGCACTACAATGAGCCATTTCTTGATTCTTTGAAAGAGTACGATGATGGAAGAGATCTGTCAGATTATGATTTCAGCAAGGATGGTCTGGCCTCTCCTCGTGATGACGTAAACAAAAGGAAACTTGCATATCGACATCGTGTGATTGCAGAAAAGTACACCCAGGTTCAATTAGACATAACTTGGCTTGCATTTTTCAATGCCTTTTTCAATCATTTATATTTACACACATACCCCTATGGTCTTTCCAAGTTCAGTAGATGCCTCCCATCCCTACATGAGCAAGGTGCTAAATTTAATGGTTTTAGATTTAGATTAATGGAAAGATGTGCATTTCTTTCTTGCAATTTTCTTCAGTTTTTGTTCTTCCTTCCATGTAGCATACCCACACATCATACACATCTTGAAAATCCCTTCAACCTCTCCTTATTCTACCCTACCTACGGCTCCCAGCATCTTACAGACCTCATCACTAGGCACATAATTCTCCACCCCGTTCCTAGTCCACCACTTTCCATTTCCATTGTCATTTCGTTTTCCCTTTACAAGGCTCTCAATTCGCTTGATGTCTTCGATATGCTATTGTGATGTGAAAAACTAAAATTCACCATTCCCACGATTTTGCAACTGAAGTGCCTAGAGAGCCTCATGTCGTACTGCTCTTCTCTAATGTGTATTAATGTGCTAAATTCACCTCACTCTTGCATATGAGGGTGTATTTATATGTTATTTATTGCTTTAAAAATGAGTATGATCTTAATTTGCGAGAAAATCATTTTTGATCCATTTCCGAGATTTTCATCCATATATGCGATATATCCGTTTCCAGAATGATCGAGACAATATCAATCTCCAACCTTGCCCAAGCCGCAATAGGGACATAGTGGATTCATAGTGTTCTTAGTTGATCTTTGTATATCATTTGGCATAATGATGGAGCTAAGGTGTGACAATACAAAAACTATGCATATAGTGAGTCGAATTGGTAGACTTGAGGGAGATAAAGGCATAAGCTCTCATCAAGTAGGGATCAATAAAAAATCCGAGTACGCCGCCTATATTCTTTTGAATGGTTGTCTTTGACATATGTATGACCCTTAACAATCTTATGTTCATGAGCACTTTAAGCATGTGGAGCTCAACTAATACTTCGTTGGAGTCCTCTACGGAGTTTTTTTTCTTCTGATTTTTGGGGTCTCTTTTATCGCTGTTTAAACGACAAACATGTTCACCAATTCCCTTACAAGAGTTCTATTCGAGCATTGCTATGACAAACTGAGCATGAAGGATATCTTTGAACCTACTTGAGGAGAAGTGTTAGACTTTGAGCTTTATCCATTTGGAGGTACTTATATATTTTTACTTTTATTGTTTACCTTGATCCTAGCCTCTTTCTATATATAGATGAGTTGGGCTCTCATTTCAAGGTATCAAAGCATGTTATCTTATCCATGTTATCTTATCCCCTTCCCCCTTCACACATGCTTATGTAAGATAACATAATAATTGAATGACAATAATAACAGTTACTTTGAATTTACTTTAAACAATCAGAAATGTATATTCAACGAGTCAGATGGAGGAAGTCTGGTGGCTGGTCTCCAAGCCTCTGACTCGTTGGTCTCCAGGCTTCTGAGGAGGATTTACAGGATCACTGGGGTCCGGGGAGTTGGTGGCTGGGAGGAAGTCTGGTGAGTCTCCATTGTGGATGGGGATCCGTGCCGTGCTTCCGGAGCTCAGATCTTTCCTGCGGTCGAGGTTGGGGAATGGTCAACTCTTCAGGTTTTGGCTGGATG
The DNA here is from genome assembly GCA_037367405.1 of Ottelia alismoides. Taxonomy (NCBI): domain Eukaryota; kingdom Viridiplantae; phylum Streptophyta; class Magnoliopsida; order Alismatales; family Hydrocharitaceae; genus Ottelia; species Ottelia alismoides. The sequence goes on along the minus strand of JAZKJV010004027.1, from coordinate 103,573 downwards.
ACTGGACGAGGGAGGGGGTGTTGGGCCACCGTTTCCCAAGGCTGATGGCCTTAGCAACTAACAGGGGGGCGCGACTGGCGGAGGTGGCGGACTCGGGGTCGTGGGCCCCTATGTTTCGTTCGGTTCTATCGGATCGACGGCTGGATGAGTTCTTGCGGTTGCAGTCGGAGGTTCCCTCTCCTGGGGAGATGTCTGGTGAGTCGGACCATTTTGAATGGGCAGATGGAAGATTCTCTTTAAAGAGCGCCTATCAGAAGCTGCGTGGTGGAGTGGGGTGTGATGAAGACCTCTGCGCGGACATAAAAGTGATTTGGGCGGCCAAGATTCCTACTCGGGTTAAGGTATTCCTATAGTGTCTAAGGAGAGACTGTCTGTGTGAGAAAGTAAGGAGGGGGAGATTGTTTGGTGTGGCAGATCTGAGCTGTGATAGATGGGAGGAGTGTTTGGAGGATGCGGAATACATATTCTTCGGCTGCAGGTCTGGGAATCGTTGGGGCTGACTTGGGTCCAGGCATCCAGCTTGGAGCATTTTTGGATGGGTGGGTCTTGGGTCATCGGACGACGTATCGAGGTCATTTGCCATCCTTTGGGCTATTTGGGTTGGCATGAATGATAGCATATTCAAGGGACAACGGTTTTACTACGAGAATGTGCTCGCGCATTGTAATGCTTTGTACAATTTCTGGATATCCAACCGATGTACCTTTTTGCTATTAATGAAAGAGTTGGTGTGGTGACTCCCGCCTTGGAAGGGCTCCTCTTTCGTTTTTTCGGTAAAAAAAAACAATCAGAAAAGTAAAAAATAAAAAAATTGTACCATTCTTCGTTATTTGGCTGACTAACCTACTACTTCGGCAAACTAATTGGTTAGACGAACTTATGATTGGATATAGTTATTCTATTTGGTTACACTCTTCCCTTCGTGGTTGCATAGTGGTCTGACTAAGCCGTCAATTTTTCTCTGACCACCATATTTACAACATTGATAACTCAAGCTTTCTATAAGCATACATTGACTAGGACACATGAAGGTAAGCATACATTGACTGGGACACATGAAGGTAGTTGGAGTGCAATGGAATGGCTGATGGTAGTGAAGTAATGGTCGGAGAGTTGGATGATGGAAAAATTAGTGATTTGTCTTCGTGATTTGATTATGGAAGATAGGAGGAGTAAAGAGCGGGAGATTTTTAGTTTCCTTTTTTTTACTGAAAAGTTTGAAATGGACCGAGGAAAACAAGCGTACTTCGAATCCCAATATGAACTGTAATGATATACAAAATAGAATAAGTATATCTAATTGGATCCCAATATGAACTGTAATGATATACATAATATAATAAGTATATCTAATTGGATTTCGATTTGGATTGGATTGGGCTCACCCTCAAGCTTGATCGATTTCAAAAATTTGTGGCCAAATTTTATCAATTAGAGATAAAAACCTGATCCAAACTAATCAAGTTCAGATGGGATCGAGATGGACTTATTGCCTCTTGTGCACCCCTGCAGGAATCCACTCTACGTTACTCAATGTTTCAAATTTCGTGAAATTTCGCTGCAATTTCGATTTCGATACTCCACCGAAGCTGAAATCAAAATCTTGATATGGACCATTCCTTCACAAATCTAGGCCGATTTTGGTCGAATTGGCTAAATTTCATCGAAATTTTGACGAAATTTCGAAATTGTTTTGTTTTTTCGCCATATCGAAATGAAATCGCAATCGAGATTTAAAACCTTGACGTTACTTTTTCATAGAATAAAGCGAATGCACTGATATTGGTGATAAGAAATCCATTTAATTGACAAAAATATGGAGTCCTTCGACAAGCGACACTATCTTGACTTTTAAGTCTCAAGTGATGACGACATCATGTGTCGTTCGTTTGTCGTGAAGTCCAAAAAAATCTCAATGAAGGTTCTAACATGTAACGTGAGGACCTGGGTGACAGAGAAAAGGAAGCGAAAGAATGTCGAAGCGGTACATGCTTAGAAAACACTGTTGTAAAAGTCGGCCGACTAGGCTGACTAGTCGGTTCGACTAGTCGAGTCAGGGGTACCTGACTCGACTAGGCCAAATCGGCCAATAGTCGGTCTGACCCGATTAATCGGGCGATTAGTCAGCCTAGTCGGCCGACCTTTGCATGAGATTTAGGGCTTGTTGTTAGACAGAAAGATAAGATACTTAAGTTTACATGCTAATACGTATAATTCTCAAATAAATAAAAAAATATAAAACAAAAAAACACTAAAAATGTAAATAAAAATTATAAGAAAATTATGTATACTTCTGTACTTTAAATTATAGTTTTTTCATCTAGATATAAAATATAAACTAAGTAATATACTATCTTGGATAATTTTACTTAAAACTTTATGATTTATTGTCGTAAAAATATTCAAATAAAAAATATACAAAAGAAATAAAATATAACAAACATATATGCATATATGAAATGCTCTTAAATACCATTCTAAATATATACTTATATAGCTTAGAATGTGCACGCACGTACGCATACACCCACGCGCTCCCACACCCACATATTCTTGCCGATTTGCATGTTGGTTAACTTATATAAGGTTAGAATTGGGTTTATTACGCCCTAGATGTTCGTTAACTTAGATACTTCTTGTTGATTTGTGTGATGGTTAGGTAACTTAGGTTATTTATCTTTTGTTGTTGTTGATTATCTTTGTGTTAATTTATTTGTAACTTCAACTTGTGATACGTGCCAAACATTTTGTTCTTAACATTTTGCTCGTGCTATGTACCAAACATTTTGCTCTTAACTTGCTTCATTTTTTCTTCTCTTGCTATAGTTTTTTAAGTTCTTAAAAATATTAAAACTACTAAATATATAAATATAAATGAGAGTATATGTTATAAAAATTGATTTATATATTTAAAATGATTAAAAAAATTCAAAACCAATTAATGCCCGACTAAATCCGATTATTCTCCTGACTACCGATTAATCCTTAGTCAATGATCCTGCCGACTGAGTATCGACTGCCGACTTCTGCAACCTTGTTAGAAAACACATAAAAACATCCAACAGAGGATGTGCATCTGTCTCGACTTTTAAGTCCCAAGTGACGATGACAACATGTGTGGTCTGTTTGTCGGGAAGTCCAAAAAATCTCAATAAAGGTTGTAACATGGAATGTGAGGGGTGTGGGTGACCCAGAGAAAGGAGCTCGATTGGAGCTCTTTTGGTAGAATGGGGTGTGATGTGGCTTTACTACATGAATCATAAACTCAGTCGTGCAATAACTTCTTTTGGAGAACTCTGAGAACTGGTTCTCTTTCGAGGTTTAGTGCTTTGTACACGATTGTGACAAAAGAGGGGCTGATCATTGCGTGGAAAGATACTATTTTTGCTTTGGTGTTTGAGCTGAAAGGTAGGCATGTTCTTTCTGTTCCTTTGGAGAGTGTGGAGCCGGCACACAAATTGTGTTCTTCTATGTCTACGGTCGCAATGCAAGAATTGCTTTTCCAGGGTTAGCATGGCTGGAGGGTGGTGATTTCAATGTCACATTGTTCTCGTCGGACCATCCTAGGTTTATAGGAGGTCGATACTCTAGTTCAGGAGTGTTAGAGATGTGTTTTATGTTTGTCCTATTTGATTGTCACCCCTCTGGTAGATATCTATGTATTTTTCTGTGTTTGAGCTCTCTAGGATTTCGTCCTATATAAGGACCTCTAGACCTCCTAAATAAAACAATTCATTGCATTCTCTCATCAATTTCCACATGGTATCAGAGCAACGATCATATACCAAATTACCAATGTTCTAACCTAGATCCCGCCGCCACCACTAGCCCCTCATTTCTCCGCAGCCGGAGCCCACCTCTGGGCGAGCCCTTCTACTGCGTCTAAGGTCTCATGTAGGGCTCGAACCTTGAGGCAGGCTGTTGCGTGCCTTCCTCCGGCATCGCAATGCCCTTGAGGCCCTTCTCCGATCCTCTAGGCCTTTGTGACCCTAATCCAACGCACTCCAGACCATTGTGTGGCCTTCTTGGGCACTTCGATCTGCTAGAGACCCCCTGCGACACCCACCGAACCATATAGATCGCCGCTTGGGCCACCACGGTTCCTCTTAAACGACACGAGATCAAATCCAGTACCGCCTAGCTGCTTCTGTGACTATTCCAGACCACCGCCAACACTACCATGCCTCACCTTGGCCACTCCAGACCGCCGAAAGCACCTCCAGGCTTCACGTTGGCCATCCAGATTGTTGCTGGGCTTTCTTTAGTGCCACCCTAAGCATCTATGTCGCTCCCTAGGCGCTTGGGGTCTTCCCTCAACCTTGCAGCCAACTTCTAGATTCACTAAGGTTCGATTTGTGGTGTTACAGCCGTAGTTTACTACCGTGGAAATCTAATAAGGTGCTAAATCGATGATTTGGGTCACCCACATGATTGTTTGAATCATCCATATGCTAGTTTGGAATAATAATTTCTTCTAGATCACTTTTTCTTGACCTTCGCAACCACGATGACGTCTACTAAGGCCAAGGTTTGAAAAAAAAAGGCGGAACGAGGCGTTTTCCTTGGAGGCGAGGCAGGGCATTGCCTCGGGGCAGTCGAGGCATTTTCCCTAGAGGCGAAATGGTCGAGGCATAAGCCTCAATTTGTATAGGAAAATAATTACAAAAAGTATAACAAATATATTTATTTATGAAATAATCTAATCAGACATATAATATATAACATTGTAATATATGCTAAAATTATGAAGATAAGAACATGAAAAAAAAGGATATATCAAATCCATAAACCTTTCTACTAAACTTCTACCCAATCAAAAAGGAAATCATTGACCACTAAAATATTTACCAAAAGGGTATCATTGGTTATAGTTGTCATTAAAGATATTCGAGATGTTGATATGAATCATATGATTTGAATCCTAACCGTATGTTTTGTTGAACCCAGTTGAGGAAGGGTTTGATGTCCACTTGTGCCACCATACCCTACCGGTACGGGGTCTCGCTGGGTATACAACAACAACAACAAAGCCTTTTCCCACAATTAAGTAGGGAGGGGTTTCGGTGGGTATATAAGAATTTTTTCTTATATGGGTGTTCGTATTCGCATGCATCCGAGATTTGCGGATTCATATGTTTAAGTGTGTAATATTAAGAGTTCACTGAAATAATTAGACATGTTAATGGTAAATATGAATAAGAAAGAGGTCAAATTTAAGCATCCATCTTGTATAAATATATCATCAACATCATGCCTTTATAAACATTTGAAACTACCAATAGAACCAATTATTTTATTAAAAAAATGCTTGGTACATCCATAATGCCTCAGGTACCGCCTTATCCCGTCTCACCGCCTCGCCTCAGCTCGACCACCTTGGTCATTCGAGGTGCCCAACATGTTATGGTGGTTCGTATGGAGGCATCCATATCGTGGCAGAGACTATCATCGAGTTGTGTTAGAAAAATTGATGTGACATCTTCATAGGTGGAGTCATGGAATTGGGAGAGGTCATGAATAATGGAAATCACTTGATAATTATGAGAGTAAATGCGAATAAAATAGTTGGTCCACATGTCCTTTATTAGGGGAGATCAATAGTTCTATTTCTAATGGGACTAGATTGCGATCCTCTCCTATTCCAAATGTTGTTGCCATAATTTTATTCAGGGGGCGTGAGTGCAATTTTCCTACCCTTTCACTTAAAATAACTTCCACCCACATGTATCTCACTTCTTTACCCTTTAGATATAGAGTTTTGGTGAAGAGGTTGCATCATAATTAACCCAAGAGAGCCCTAAATCTCAAATGTCAAGGATTCAATTCTCCAAAAAAAGAATCCCCCAACTCTTGTTAGGGTTTGTATTTCTCTGTTTCTCTAACGATGGCGATGGAAGAATGGGAGTAGGCGATGACATTGGATTCATTTTTGAGGCCCTCGTCTGTGGTGGTGCCGGCATCGACCTCGCCCGTGATGGTATATGTGGTTGGCTGACATCGTCCTCGATGTGAGAGGCCCTGGAGATGGCGATGGGTGGGCACGTGGGTTGGAAGGAGGTGAATGGGATATACGACACAGTGGGAGCGAGATAGGTGGTGATGATGGACGAGTGTCGACATGGAGATGGTACAGGGAAGGCTATGACTGGAATGGAGGGGTTATAGGGTCGGTGGTAGGGCGGGGTAGTGGGATTGGGAAGGGGGCCACGGAAAAGGTGGAAATGTTTACGAGGTTAGCGACTTTGGTAGAGGTGCGAAGGCCACATGAGGAAGGGGCAGGGCTATGGTGGGGGGGATGGATGTTGGAGGTGGTATTCGTAGAGGAAAGAGCTGGGGGGTTGCAGCTGGTGGGGTGGTTGAGAGTGTTGAAGACGTCTTTGGAAGTGGTGGAGGCATGTCTGAATATACCTGGACAACAACAGGAGACTTCGAAATCTTTGACTCTAGCATTTTTCGTATACTACATTACATTTCCATGCATGTCTGTTGCAGTGTCACTGTGATTTTCAGATAACGCAATTTATAAGGTCTTTTAGACATCCTTCTTTGATCTTGTGCCTACGTGAATGCGTTGAATGATCGTTAGATCGTGGAGACAATCTGTAGGCCATGCTCTGATGTCAAATGATGCAAATCAAAATTTGCAACCGTGAAAAATCAAATTCATAATGGTAGAAAAATATTCAGTGGAAGAAAGCAGAAGGCGGGAGAAGAGAAGGCCTGCCGGATGCGAGGGATTTGGGAAAGAGAGTCGCGGAGATCACGTAGAGGGAGAATAGAGAAAAAGGAGAGATAAAAGATAAATCTCAAGTTTGATTAACTCTTGAATTGAATAAAACATTGAACTACCATCCCCTTCATATAGGAGAGGTAGGGTTACAAAAATAGAAAGATGATAAAAGAAAATAAAATTAAATCTTAATTTGGGCTCTAAATATCTCTAACCGACTAACTACTTAATAACTGACTAACTAATTGATTTGATATCACATGCGATCTCTTTATTTAATAATAAAATTGCAACAGACTCAATAAAATTAACTCAACCTTAATTTAATTAAACTCTAATTAACAGACGGAAAATTAAGTCCTTATTATCCGTTTCGCGCTGCATCACATAACTTGGTTTAGAAGGGCAACATGTTTCTCGGTGACAGTCCCCCTGTAACTTTCTGACCTAATTAAATTCCTATGTTGTTTCAGGGCTTGAAAGCATTTTATGATGAAGAAAATATTAACCAGTGGGATGAATTATACAATCAAACTGATGGTTATACTGATAGATGGATCTCCTCTGGTATGCTCTAATTTTAATATTAATAATTTTGAGTAGACTGCATAGTAGGTGTCATGTATTGTTGCAAATTAAAGGAGAGTGCTTACGAGGGAGGTGATTGTTCCACCAAGAATTGAAGTTGTTAGAGTTGCATTGGTGCTAAACTTCCAAATTGCCTCATTTTAAACTACCTTTCTCGAGACATGCAAGATGTGTACTATATACACTTCAGATTTCTCTGAGTGGGACTTCCTGTTTCTTTGTGAGTGTCATGAGAAATGCTATTACGCTTTTCTTTGTCCATGAACTTATGTTTCTCGGATGCCTGTATATTATGGTTTCGTCACTTGCAAATATCTTTCCTCTATGATACAGCACGGACTCTTCTGGAGCAATTATCCAACAGAATTGAAAGCTTTGATTCCCACTTCGTACATCAAAGCAATCGTGACCCAAAGCGTAGGAATATTCATGTATTGGTAACCAGTGGATCTTTGATACCCAGTTTAGTGAAATGTTTGCTGTTTCGGTTGGATGGCTTAATCTCAAAGGAGAATGGTTAGGATCTTTCTTTGCTAGTCTTTTCTTATTCCATTTCCTTCTTATGTTTTTGTTTTTTCTTCTCGTTAGATATGTATTTTGACATCTTCATAGTGCAAGTTCCTTGTTTCAATTATCCGTTCAACTGCATAGAATCTGGGTGCCACTCTTTTCAGGAATTTGTTGCTTCATATGATGATGCTCTTGTTGAGACTTTCTTGGAAGATCACCAGACCATGACTAGGAGTATGCCATCATCATATTTTCTCATGTTTATATAGTATGGTCACATGTAATATGTTTATGACTTTTTTGGATGTTAATGAGTCCAATTTGAACATAAAAATGTACTAAGCCTTCTCCCACTATAAGTAGGGTCGGCTACATGGATTCTTGCTCAAATCCATATTGAAAGATTCAACTATTTTTTACGTTGGCCGTCGACTACCCAACGCAACCCCTGCAAGAGTGGGATTTGAACCCTGGTCTTTTGTGTGGTAGACACACTGTACTACCACTAGACCATTAAGTGGGTGAAGAACCCATCCTCCGCCATCGCCGACCCCTCCTTGACAACCCAATTTGAGCATAGTGACATATATTGGATTTAATTTGTTATGCTAAGTTGAGTTGGACATGAAGAATTGAAAGATGCAGGTGATTGGTTGTGGTCATAATGCCCCTATTTCTACACATGATGGGTTTCGCTGCGACTGCTGTAGGCATTTGGACTCTTGGAAGCAGCCGTGCAGTCCTTTGTATGCATGGGTGAGGTGTTCAGGGGCTAAATAGAGCAATGCTTCTTATAAGACATCTAATTTCTTTGAAGGTTAACTGATATCTTTTGTAGTTGGTTTGGCTTAGGGGTAAAGTTGGTTAGAATGTTGAGAACTTAATGGAAGATCATCAGACCTTTACTAGGAGTTCTATGTCATCATATTTTCTCATGTTTATATTCTATTGTCATGTATTATGTTTATGAAATGTTGGGATTAAGAAGTCCTATTTGTGCAGACCTTTGTATATTGGATTTAGTTTGTTATGCTGATGACTCTAAGTTGAATTTATGAAGAATTGAAAGATGCAGGTGATGGGTTTCGTTGCGACTGCTGTAGGCATTTGGACTCTTGGAAGCAGCCGTGCAGTCCTTTGTATGCATGTGTGAGGTGTTCAGGGGCTAAATAGAGCAATGTTTCTTATAAGAAATCTAATTTCTTTGAAGGTTAACTGATATCTTTTGTAGTTGGTTTGGCTTAGGGGTAAAGTTGGTTAGAATGTTGAGAACTTAATGGAAGATCATCAGACCTCTACTAGGAGTTCTATGTCATCATATTTTCTCATGCTTATATTCTATTGTCATGTATTATGTTTATGAAATGTTGGGATTAAGAAGTCCTATTTGCGCAGACCTTTGTATATTGGATTTAGTTTGTTATGCTGATGACTCTAAGTTGAATTTATGAAGAATTGAAAGATGCAGGTGATGGGTTGTGGTCGCACTGTCATATTGCCTCCATTTATGCACGTCATGGGTCTCATTGTGACTGCTGCGGGCACTTGTACCTATGGAAGTACTAGTGTGGTCCTTTAGATGCTTGTGGGGGGTGGTGTTTGTGGGGGAGATATGGGCAACTCTTCTTGTACAAGACATATTGGCTTTGAAGGTCGTCACCGAATTCCTTCTGCAGTTTGGCTGAAGGAAGTATGTTAGAATGTCAAGCTGGTTTTGGCACATTGGACGTTGAGGGGCCAATGGATTCCCTCCACTGTTGGCTGCGAGCTTTAATCAGGGAGCGGAAGGAGATTGAGTCCCCAATAAGTAGAAGTGAAATTCAAGGTTGATGCGGCATTTAAGGTGTCGGGGTCACTACATGGAAGTGAGGTGACTTTAAGGTTACTACCTCAACAATTGACTCAAATAGGGAGCATGCTAGTTATATGTCTGCCCACAAGTGTTCAGTGTCTGATATTTTGATCTTAGATCTCAGTGTTTTCAAGCTTGTCCAGAGAACTGTCGTTAGCCTGATCTTCACTAGTTAGATATTGACTCCTGATGAAAGGGTGTTTCATGGGCCCAGCTATACAATAAGTTGGAGCTCTTTCACCTTCAGGGATTTAACCTAGGATCACCCATTAGGATCCTTCCTCACTTACATTGTAGGCTGGGGGAGTAAAAAAGAATTTCTTTGAAAAGCATCTTAGCGGCCCTCTTGTTGGTTAGCTCACCTTGAAGCAAAATGGTGCCTCCTGTAATCAGTTAAAGTGGGACAATTGTTGGATTTTATCCTTGGTCGTGGGAACTGAGAGTTTTCAGGCTTTTAATTTGTTGGTACTTGGTAGGACTTAGGACTGTCAGGCCTTTGAGAGGGCTGATAATAGAGGCAGAGGTTGTTGGTTGGTAGAGTGGTTTGGTCGAGTGTGTTGGGGGAATATAAGGTTACTTTGGGTTCCGGGGGAAGGTTGTGGTGTGAAAAGGGTGTTAGGATGGAGTGCAATTTTCGGCAAGGTTACTACTTGAGAGGCATGAGATGGAGCGTAAATTAGAGGAGCATCGTGAGAAGAAGAGAGCTAATCTTATAGTGTCATTGGTGATCCCGGAATTAGGAAAGGGCGAGATATTTGTGGAGGGGTTGGTTGGGAGATAAGTGGGTTTAGAAGTCTCAAAGGTGGTAATGTACTCACCATTTTTTGCTCGAACTATGAATTTGGTGGGATGTAGAATGTTGGTGGAGACAACAATTTGTAACAAGGGTCTCCAATTCGAAGTTGTGTGAAGTGGGGAAGGATGCTTCATATTGTCATTGACGGTGCTTATATGGAAGGAACTATGGTTTTAAAACTAACTAGCTTTGAGGTGCTTGGGTTGTATGCCTTGAGATGGAAGCCTCGATCAAGTCTGTTGAAGGTTGTTGTGCCTTGGTAGTGAGGCATCACTTGAGGCAGCAAAGCATATGACTTAGTTTTTGTGCTTTTATTATTATTGTTATTATTGTTATTTACTTTTTACCTTTTTTAAAAGGAAAAAAGGGTGCATCGTCGCAAAGACGAGCACCCAAAAACTTTTATATTTACAAGTTTAGTTATCAGAACTACAAAGACCAGAAATCCATTGGAGAAATCCATTGGATCCTGACATGCATTAGTAAAAATAGCTTACTTCAAAATTCACCCCATTTCTTGCAAGCAAGATCGCATATAGAATAGCCACCGATTTAACTCTTTCAAAATTCATGACGTCTCAAGATAGTCCAATAGACTTCCAAAAAGCAGATCACTCTCAATTAATTTAAAGAAAGGAATGTGGTAAATGTGGTAAATTCATACTAATTTACCATGCCAATTAATTCTTGACCACAGAGAAGAAATTTGGTAAATTCATACTAATTTACCATGCCTATTAATTCGAAGAAAGAAGGTGGCATGTGCATCATCGCCAAGTTGCACCTCCAATTGGTTAAAATAAGCAATAGCATCTAATAAAAAAAAGTGTAACATCAGACAACAAATCAAATAGAGGGAGCACCTGATCTTTTGATGCAAGATTTCCACAACAATCTAAGGTTTCATTGATCAGATTTCGTTGGAGCAACCCAAAAGGATCGAGGATGCAAGGCAAATGTGAATGCAGATTGGAGACGCTAAGGTTTTGTTGCCACCTTGTTGGTGCCGAATGAGGAACTTTCAACTGAAGACGTTGTCGGGGTACCGAAGTGGGTGGGAGGAACTGCTGACCGGAGTGGGTGGGAGGATAGTCACGAATTCGAGACTTCGAGTGGGTGAGGGATGTTGAAAGGAAATCGAAAGATTGATTATTATCAAACCCTAGAGCTCTCTTATATAGGAGAAAAGCTCTATGGGTAAATTACAAAGGAGGGACCATATAACATAAACACGATATCTTAACACTCCCCCTCAAGCTGGAGCATATATATCTATCATGCTCAGCTTGGAACAACAGTGATGGAAAGGACCTCTAGCTAGAGCTTTTGTAAACATATCTGCAATCTGATCTCTTGATGCAACATAGGATGTTGAGATAAGCCCCTTTTGGATCAAATCACGAGTATAATGACAGTCCACCTTGATGTGCTTTGTCCTTTCATGAAATGTTGGATTGTTAGCTATAAATAATGCTGCATGATTATCACATTTAAGCTGCATAGGAAGAGGTACTTCAATTGTTAAATCGGTTAGGACAGTTTTGACCCACATCATCTCAGTACTACCTTGGGCCATAGCTCTATATTCTGATTCTGCACTGGATTGAGCAACAACTGTTTGTTTCTTACTCTTCCATAAGACTCTACCAACAAAAGCAATAAAGCATGAAGTAGACTTCCTGTCATTAGGACATCCGGCATAATCTGCATCTGCACACCCTGTAACAGAGAGAGACGTGTCTCTCCTAAACAGAAGACCTGCACATGGAGATGACTTCAAGTATCTCAGAATCAGAATACATCATCCATGTGCGTCTGCCTGGGTTGCTCCATGAGCTGACTTACTTTACTCACAACAAAGGATATATCAGGCCTGGTAATAGTAATATACAATAATTTCCCTACCAGTTCTCTGTAGCATCTCTTATCCACCTCCTCAGATCCATCATCATGAAGCTTAACATTAGGATCCATTGGGGTAGTAGCTGGTCTACATCCTGTCATTCCTGTCTCAGATAGAAGATCAGTAATATACTTCCTTTGTGTCATAACCATACCTTGTTGATTTCGTGCAAATTCCAGTCCTAGGAAGTAACGAAGCATACCCAAGTCCTTGGTAACAAACTGATGTCCAAGAAAGTCCTTTGTTGTCTTAATTCCCTGTGCATCACTACCAGTGATAACAATGTCATCAACATAAACCAAGATGACTACAATACCTCGCTGACCTCTCTTTACAAAGAGAGTATGATCTGTTGTAGATCTAACAAACCCCTTCTGTTCAATTAACTCTGAAATCTTCTGAAACCAAGCTCTCGGACTCTGCGTAAGGCCATATATAGCCTTATGAAGACGTCATACCATACTGGACTCCCCCTCAGCAGCAAACCTAGGAGGCTGCTGCATGTATACCTCCTCCTGCAAATCACCATACAACATTTTTGACATCCAACTGGAAGAGAGGCCAATCTCTCACCACAGCAACGGAAATGAGAATTCGTAAGGTAGAATGACGTGCCACAGGGGAGAACGTGTCATGATAGTCCACCTCATATGTCTGGGTGAACCCACGAGCAACCAACCTGGCCTTGTATTGGTCTATTGTACCATCAGCGCGCTACTTCACAGTAAAAATCCATTTGCTACCAACAATAGACGCACCTGATGGAGGGTGGACAACACTCCACGTACTACGCGATTGTAATGCTGCCATCTCTTCCTCCATGGCTAAACGCCACTGACTGCTCTGCAAGGCCTCCTGATACGACCGTGGTATCTGTACAGTGGACAAGCCCACAACAAAATGCTGAAAGTCCTTGGATAGATGCTCCAAGGAAACATCAGTTGCAAAGTCCACCCCATATTTGGGGTTCATCGTACGTGCACGCTTCTGCCTCCGGAGTGCAATTAGGAATATCCAAATCATCAATATTAGCAGGAGGAGTATCATCTGCACCCTGAAACTCATTCTGTGCAAGCAAATCACCTGTGCCATCAGAAGAACTCAATTGATCAAGACATATCTCGGGCGTGCTGGGTGATGGAGGAGGCGCCTGTGCTGGAGGCCTTCTCTGGTAGACATGTGGAAAGAAAGTAGGAGACTGCGGAGGTGGTGGTGGTGATGATGGCAGTAATGGTGGTGATGGTGAAGGTGATGGAGGAGGACCTAGCACTAACGGAGGAGGAGACATATAAATATCTTCGCCATCCTCTGAAGGAGCAAGCCTGTCACCTGTGGGAGAAAAATACATAATAGACTCAAAGAAGGTGACATCAACACTGACATAATACCTTCATCGAACAGGGTCAAAACAACGGTAGCCCTTTTGGGTTTTGGAATACCCAACAAATACACATTTAACTGATATGAGAGAAAGCTTATCAAGAACATGAGAGAATTGATGAACAAACGCAACTGATCCAAAGACACGAGGCGTAAGCGAGAAAAGATCCTTCTCAGGAAACACAATCAAGAACGAGATCTTTTCCCCTAACGCTGAAGAAGGCATACGATTCACTAGGTAACAAGCAGTTAGAACCGCGTCTCCCCAATAGGAATGAGCAGCACGTCTCTGAATCAAGAGTCTTGGTAACATCCAGTATGTGGTGGTGTTTCCTTTCAGCCATCCCTATTCTGTTGAGAGGTATAAGGACACGACGTTTGATGCACAATACCATGAGATTTAAGAAATTGAGAGAGTTGAGTATTGCAGAATTCTAGAGCATTGTCTGAACGTATGTACTTGATTCTGGTAGAAAAAAATGTTCTTTACTCCATTAATAAAAGACTGAATAACAGGACCAGCATCAGACTTATTCTTGAGAAGAAAAACCCAACATAACCTAGAAAACTCATCAACAGCAACAAGATAAAATCTGTGCCCCTGATAATCCGGGACACGACTAGGACCCCAAATGTCAAAATGGAACAACTCAAACAGACTATAACTACTCGGACCCTGATGACTCTGAAAAGAGGACGTGTGATGCTTCCCAAGCTGGCAGGCCTCACAATGGAAAGTGGAACGAGGAGAAATCTGAGGGAGAACATGAACCAGCTTTTGCAGAGGAAGATGACCAAATCGCAGATGCCACATATACGGAGAAACAGACCCAATGCTTAAAGAGGATGAGACACCAACATACGGAGACTGCACAAGTCTGTAAAGGCCCCCTTGCTCACGGCCAGTTCCAATCACTCTGCCCGTAAGTATATCCTGAAACACAAGAGCAGATGGATCAAATATGACACAACAATGTAAATCTTTGGTGATTTGACTAATTGATAATAAATTCATGGAGAGTACCATTTGCTATCACTACCGATCGTCCAGATCTGACAGGATGAAAAACACTAAACTGACCTCTGTCATCACAGAGATGATATGATGCACCTGAATCCATGATCCATTCAAACAGATCTGCCCTGTAACACGTAGTAAAGGCAAATATTGTACCTGTCGTAGATGTTGATGCTGATGCAGCTACTTCTGAGGATCTTGAAGGAGAACTAGTGGATCCAGATGTGCCAGGCATAATCTCTCTCAGTCGTGTTACGAACTCATCAAACCTCTGATCAGGTAAACTCCCAGTCTGTTGTGTCTGCTTTGCAATTCTGGTTGACGCTGGAAACCCATGCTTAGAATAGCAGGTCTCCTCAGAATGACCTGTCCTGTGGCAGAATGTGCATGATCGACCTCGACCACCGCCTCCTCTACCACGGTTGGAACTTCCTCGACCACGATATACTGTATGGCTGCCTCTACCACGCGAAGCCGCCATAGCTGAAGATGTCTGCTGCTGTAAGGTACTGCCAGAGGATATGGATAGTCTACTCAATCTTCGATACGCCTCCTCCATCGGAGGTATAGTAGCATCAGTGAGGATCTGGGCACGAGCTGCATCATACTCCGGATCCAGGGTTGCTAGGAATACCCCAGTCATCACGGAGTCTCTATATGCCTTGAGCTGATCTGGTGTAGCAGTTAAAGGTATGTAACCATGCAGCCCCTCGAACATACCCCTCAGAGAAGTATACAGGGTGTGAAGAGGACGACCATTCTGCTTCGATGTGAAAATATCATGCTGGAGCTGAAGGATCTTAGACTCATTCTTTGCCGGAGAGTAAGTCGCGGCAAGAATATCCCACATAGCCTTTGCAGTAGGCTGACTCAGTATATCATTGGCTATCTCCATGGAAACAGTCTCAGATAGCCACACTCGAGCATACGCATCATCTGCCTCCCATGAGGCATTTATCCCAGTCTTGTCACTTGGCTCCTCTGTAGTAAGGATGTGCTTCTTCTTTTTTTTGAAGCCAAAAACAGGGGGGATACACTCATTGGTGTTCGTCATCAATCTCTGCCTTCTGAACAACCATAGGAAGAAGCCAATACGCTCAGGGAGGACCAGGCTCCAAAAGAAGGCGCAATCTCAAACCAACTCCTCCGATCGTGACGGGGGAGGCCTGCAGATCGCCCCAAAAGCAATCCTAACCGAGAATGTGCCCGTTCGCCATCCCCAATGGTCCCTTCCCGCAGACGGTCTTCCCATCTCCTTGATAGAATCCAACAACGAAAGAAAATCCTCTAGTCGCTGGTCTGAAAAGTTTGCGGAGAAGGTGGGGAACAAATTACCATCCGACCAACAAAATGCAACCAACACATTCTTATTTGCCGCTAGAGCATAGAGGTGAGGGAACCGCGTGTACAATCCCCCCCGTCCAATCATCAATCCAGAAGGCGAAGGATTCGCCATTTCCAAGCACTGGCCTAAGCAGTGAAAGATTACGGGTAAAGACCTCCATCATCCCCTTCCAGAACGGCGTAGGAGACCCACACGAGCATCAGGACTCGGCGGCGCACCACCGACATCTTAGATTTTGTGCAGAATGTTGCAACAGAGATCCTCTCCAGGGCCCCACACTCTGCTCGCCCATGTAAGAAGCAGAGCCTCATTCATTAGATCCAGCCTCCGGACTCCCAGACCCCCCCTTTTTTAGGGAGCGTGACTACATCCCACGCAACAGGGTGGATCCCCTCCGAATCCCCACCATGTTTGCCCCATAAGAACCTGCGCATTAGCTTCTCAAGGCGGCTACAGATCCCCTTCGGCAAGTGACGATGAGACAAGAAGAAAACATGGATGGAGGAAAGTACCGCTTTTAGGAGGACCAATCGCCCCCCTTTGGAGAGAATGGCCGACTTCCATCCCGTGAGTCTCGTTTCGAGCTTCTCCACAACCTGCAACTAGTCCCGCAACTTTGTTCTGCCCACCGTCAATGGCATCCCAAGGTAGTCGATCGGAAGGGGGCTACACTCCGACCCTAAAGCCTGGCCACAAGCAACAACCTCTTCCTCAGAAAGGCCGAAGGGGACTACCTTTGATTTGTCGGTATTCTTGAAGAGACCAGATAGTTCACTGAAGAGATCCAGGACCACGGACATGCCGGAAGCTTCCTCAGCGCCCCCTCAATGAAGAAGATAGTGTCGTCTGCGTATTGCAATAGCGGGATCATCGAACCATCCCTCGAGTACCCGGTCGAGAAACCACAATCAATACCTCGGCCCACAACATGTGCCAGGACATCCACGACAATGACAAACAGCAGTGGTGCAATAGGGCAGCCTTGCCGCACACCCCTACGCGGCTGGAAGAAGCCACCCTCCAGGCGGCCATTCACCATGACCGAGAAAGATGACGTCGTAATACACCATTTCATCCAAGAAATCCACAGATCCGGGAACCCTCTCCTCCTCAAAACCGACCAAAGGAACTTCCAATCCAAACTATCATAGGCTTTTGCAAAATCCACCTTTCATAAAACACCTTTTTTGTCCCCTCTCTTCCAGTCCGCAATGATTTCCGATACAAGAATAAAGCAATCCGAAATTTGCCTACCCTTTATAAAAGCTGATTGGAGCGGAGATATAATGGTCTCAAGAACACGACTGAGCCGGACGGCGAACACCTTCGTCACAATCAGATAAAGGGCGTTAGAAAGAGCAATGGGGCGGAAGTCCTCAATGCGATCCGCTGCCGAGGATTTTGGAAGGAGAACGATCATAGACTTATTTATCCTCTCGAAACCAACATTACCCTGACAAAACTCTGAGATGACGTCCATAACCTCATTGCCCACGAGGTCCCAAAAATCCATGTAGAAAGCAACCGGGAAGCCATTAGGGCCTGGAGCCCCATCCGCATTCAAGCTCCAAACCGCACTCTTCACCTCCTCCAAAGAGACACCCTGCGTCAACTCCGCACACATAGAGGTGGGCAAGGAAAGAGCCCCAAGCCCCGTCCACCGCAAAAGCCTGGGTATCGTCCTCGCCGAGAAATCCTTAAAGTGATCGACAATCGTCTTCCCCATTTGTGTGTTACCTACCACACGCACACCATTCACCGTAATCGACCGCAGAGCATTTGACCGACGCCTCCCGATGGCTATACGATGGAAAAAGGCTGTGTTTGCGTCCCCCTCTCTGAGCCAAGTATTTCTTGACTTTTGTCTCCATTCAGTGACGCGCTTAGGGTCCTCAGCCGCGATTAGCTTTTGAGCAATCGAGCGAGTGGCCAATTCATCCCTCGATAGCTCCCTAAAATCCTCTTGCGCATCTAGTCTACAAACCACCTCCTCAGCTTCCAACCTGGTAGCGCATCTTGCAGCCCTGGACTCCTTCTTGAAGGAGCTCAACCTCTTGCGTAAGGACCCAAGCTTCTGCACAAACTTCGACCCAACCGACCCAGACACCGCCAAGTTGGACCAGTGCGAGACCACCATTTCTCTAAAATTATCCTCCAACAACCAGCTCTTCTCATATCTAAAGAGACCCCTCTGCGGAAGAGGCTCACCGGAGTCCCAGAGAATGGGTGTATGGTCTGACAAGGCCCTCGGGCGAGCCATTACAGAGGAGAGCGCGAAACATTCAAGGAGCTCTGTCGAAGCCAAAAATCTGTCAATACGAGAGCGAGAGTTGGTGCTCCTCCAAGTGTAAGTCGAGTCCCCCGCGTCCATAACCTCCAGGGCCATCGAATCAATAGCATCTGCAAAATCATCCGAACTCGGGTCCTGGCCACCCTTGAAACGCGGTCTGTCCGTCATACGAAGAGTAACATTGAAATCCCCCCCAACCAGCCAGGGAATACCCACGAAAGCCCTACTCGCCTCATGCAAGTCCTCCCATAACTCCCTCCGCAGAACATGACTACAAGGGTCGTAAACACATGAAACCGCCAGGGGAGTAGAGGAATCAACACACACCAAGAGAACAGAGAGAACGTGTCTCCCGCACAGCACCGAGTTAAACGCCAAGGTCGACGATCTCCAAGCCACAAGAAGCCCTCCAGATGCGTCGGCCGCATCCAGAGCCCTGAACTCATCAATTCCACCGGTGCCGAATGATCTCCAAACAACATCAGAGACGGATTGAATCTTGGTCTCCTACAGCATGACTACATCATAACTATGTTCAATGAAGTGCGAACCAAGGATCCTCCTCTTGTCCAGTTCCCCGAGGCCCCGAACGTTCCAAGAGAGAACCTTCATTTAGAACAAGGGAACGGTCCCTGAATAAGGATGTGCTTCTTGCCATTACACCATCAAACTCATGAACTGCATGGCCCACAGTTCATAGTTGGTTCCATCCATTTTGGCAATGAGTGCTGAACCTTTGAAGGCACCCGATGATGGAACATCCACCTTGTTGTCAGACATGATGACAACAATCTCTATAGACTGGGACTACACAAAGCTTAGACGAGAATGTCTACTTGGTCATAAATGAAGGTGGTTGTGGGCGTAGACTCATTCCACGACCCCTTCCATGCCTCGGAGTTCTTCTCTTCTTTGGAAGGACTAGATTGTGATGCTCACAGGCACACGGAGAACAAGTGCACAGGTGCACGAGGCCCGCGTGAAAAGTCTAGGACACAGGCGCACAGGGCGTAGGGCTACAACGCAGTCAAGCACGGTCAGGCGCACAGGGCATGGGGGGGGGGGGCGCACAGAACGCGCGCGTGAAAGGGAGCGCACAGGAGGTGTGGTGCGTGAGGTGTTCCAGCCGCACAGGGCACGCGCAAAGGGGCGCATGCGCAGGTCGCGCAGGAGGCAGCGACGCGTGAGGTGCTCGAGCGAGCAGAGGCGGCACCGGGGCGTGAGGCTATCGGTGGGGACAAGGAACTAGGGCACAAGCTCCGGTCTAGGACCGTCGCTCTGATACCATGTTGAAAGGAAATTGAAAGGTTGATTATTATCAAACCCTAGAGCTTTCTTATATAGGAGAAAAGCTCTATGGGTAAATTACAAAGGAGTGACCATATAACATAAACACGATATCTTAACAAGGGAGAACAGGGCGCATGTAGGAGAGACCGGATCGATCCATGGATTTTCCCCTCAATCCAGATGGGGCACCGGTGATTGTCGGATCAGAGTTAATGGATACCCGAACATGGCTGTGTGAACAGGTACCCATAACCCGAGGCCATGAACAGTCTGTCATAACATGTCAATCTGCACCTTCGAGGATGAGATATGTCGAGTATAGCTGCTGCACCCGTTGACCGGATAGTTCATGAACCCCATATCATCCACTACCCATCAAAACCCCCGTCTTCTACTGCCCAGTCCTCTGGTCTATCATTAGCAATTCATCCAAAAAGATCTCTTCACCTACCATTAGCAATTCCTTCCATTACTCCTCCCTCCCGCCTTCCATTGGCCTTGTCACCCCGACGACACAGAACACAAGCCCATCAGCCATCCATATAGCTGCGCCAATATAACCCGGTTCCCTTCCCACGAGCCAAGAAAGTCAAATACACCTTTCAACCAACGACTGACTGCCTGACCTCGCCGCGGACCCTTTCATAAGGAAGGCTCCACATGTATCTTATCCTACCTGCACAGGTCAGGTATTTATGGACATGCTTTCGTCTTTGTCTCGTTCTGCCAGGTTGTAACCTTGAACACTGCACAGTTTAATCGTCATTGTTAATTCTCGTTGTTAGCTTGATATCTTACACTTTTTGGAATCTCTTACATGTCAACATACTCATATTTTGGGCTCTTTTAATTGGTTAGGTTGTCTACGTTCGAGGAGGTCATTAGTCTGGTTGGGCTCTGCATGTCATTCCCTGGAAGGGTTTCTGTTAAGTAACCCAAGTAAAACGTGATGCAGTCAAAGTATGGACTTCCAATTATCAGACAAGAAAGGATGGTTCAACTTTTCAATAAAATCAAGGTTATATGCTTATTTCATGCAGCTCTCTCTTCAGCTGTAAAGGGACACTGCGTAAAAATATTTTTGTAGTGAGTGGACCTAGATATTTGCCATGGTTTGGAACAGAAATAATGTTAATAGGTATTGGCCTGAAATTTTAATATTAGACAATTACCAAGGAACATTTTTGACTGCAAACTTATGGTTATGCTAGTATCATCTATTCATCATAACATGGTTTTATACATTGGGAAGAACCTTAAGGCACGAAATAGAGTCCACAGATGGTTGGTATAGCAGAATTTTATCATCACGTGCCTTGAAGTTACAATAATGAGCATCTTAGTTCATACATCTATATGATAGTGGATAACACAGAATATGATAGATAAATCTCCGTATACTTGAAGGGTGACTGATCTTTTTTTAGAACCAAAGGTATCTGGATTTTGATGTGGGCTATACTTTGATTTGGCATGGCGTTAGATATTAGATTATTTAATACCATTTCTATCATCTTCATTGATGTTGATTAAGTTCTTGACATAGATGAGTCTTTCCAGATAAGTATATGGTGCTTGTTACAGTTGTGCAATTATGTGATTTTTTCCCAGGTTGTTGTGCAAAATCAATCTTGTCTCCACAGCTTATGTCAAATCGTATGTGTCCTGGTCATTAATTGTGTTTTGATTGAACTAAGCATATGCTTATTTACCGTCTTTTGGTCTTTTCATTGATAAACGGTTGAAGCTGGAAACATCGATGTGCTCTGCTGCACGTTTGACTGAAACATCCTTGCTAGAAATCTTTGTAAATACATTCGCCAAAGGCCTGTAGATTAATTGTTAGCTTAAAAGTGAAGTCTGAGTTGTGGCTGGTCCAACGACATGTGCAATTTTCAAGGGACAAATGATTTTCAGGATGCACTGGCATTAGAGGTTCTCATTTCGTTTAGCACACGGGCCAAATAAAAGTTGATGGCTAGTCTACTGTGAAGTTTATTGGTGCTTTGTGTGAGTCCGTTACAAGAGAGGGGAGGGGGTGTGAATTGTGCAAAATACAATTATTCAATAACATTCAACAACAACAACAAAGCATTTCCCACTTTATGCAAGGTCGGCTACATGGATTTTTAGCCTCCATTCAGATCTATCTTGAGTCATTCTCAGGATTAGATCCAAAAAAATAGGATCCCTTTTGATAGTCTCATTCCAACACTTCTTTAGCCTTCCTCGCGCTCTCTTAATCGGTTCAACATCTCAAAATTCGCATCTCCTAACTGGTGCATCAGCTGACTTTCTTTACAAATGGTCAAACCTTTTTAAGCGATTTTCTCTCATTTTATCCTCGATCGGAGGTACACCAACTTTCCTTCTAATAACATCATTCTGAATATGTTCTTTTTATATATCCAAATAACAATATCTCAATAAAAAATTATTCACATATCATAGGGATAGAAGAATATCAAACCACAAATTACACAGTGATTTTACATGGAAATCTAAGAAAGTGAAAGACCCAGAATCCTATTCTAGGATTTCCCCTTCGCTCTCTCAGCGAAGCTCGTTTTCACTATTCCACCGCTACTTTAAATCGAGGACAACACAACCTCCCGTACACCATGTTCCCTTCCTTGGACAACTCTCAAAGGAAGATTTTATCTCACAAAGAAATGAATCCACAACTTGGAGTCTTGGATACCTATACAGGAAAAGCTAAACAGAAAATATAGTTAAGTAATGAAACTTGAATTCACAAGCTTACATACTTTAAGTGCAAAATATGTTCAAGAATGATTAATATGATCACAATAGAGTACAAAGAGCACAAACAACTTCAATAGCTAGAAAGCTTTGGATGGAAGCGAGCTCGAGAGCGTAGAAATGTTGTAAAAACTCGAGTATCACATAAAATGATCACTTTTTCTTTTCTTTTGAGAGTAGAAGATGTTTCTCTTAGTTCTGTGTCTCAAACAATGAGCCATAAGGTCCTTTATATATGGTTGGCCTCAAAAGAGCCATTTATCTCCAAAAATAGAAAGTCCAACATTCTGATTTTCACAATCCATGAAATGATCGATCATGTAAACAAGGTGATCGATCATAGTTGATCGATCAGATTTGACTGTTGGTCTGAAATTCAAAAAGTGACTGGTCATAATCAAAAGCATGGTCGATCAATAATGAAAAACAAGATGGTCGATCAATGATGATCGATCTGAGGTGTCAAGGTGATCGATCATTAGCCTAAAAATTGATTTTGTGAAATTGATGATTATGGCTTAAGTTTGCTTGTTGATCAAGAATATGCAAAAACTATAAGATTGATTTAACATCCGAAGCCTTCAAATCTTAAGCGTTTGGAATTGAGTCTTTTTTTATTCTTTCATCAACTTGATTTTGATACTTGAGCCTTCAAGTAGAGTCTTTCAGAGTCACTTTAGGTTTTGAATCGGCTTCTAGATTTTCTGTACTTTTCATCAAAGAGCTTCTATGAGTTTTTACCTGAATAGTTAACCAAGCTACACAACAAATATGCAACTAAGTCATTAACAAACTTTAAGTCACTAACAATATCATTGTTTTTTTTTTGTTAACAATTTCATTGTTAACAACTTATTTTCAAGGTTTGTACTGAACATATACAGATGCACCATTGAGACCCTCTATGTATAACCTAGGTGGCTTGAACTCTAGGCTCTTCCCCTGTGGAAATTCTCCAGACACGAATAGCTTCCCGTCCCCTTGCTCAACGTTCTCCTGCTTCTACACCGCATCCTCCACCTCCTTTGGTCTCATCTCGCCCCAAGCTCTGTAGTTCTCCATGGCATCAATGCCGACATCACCCTCATCTCCCTTCTCTCCACCGATTGCTTCGTCCTCTACCTTGCCATCACATCCTATACGTTCTGACACTTTCATATTGACGTTCTCTTTGCTGGAAGCATCGTTTTTAAAAAAGCTCCTCGAGGCTCTGGGGAGTACGTCTCGAGCAACCTCGTTGAACCGTGCACCTTGAGGCGTATGGGGCACGCCCCAATACGCTGCCTCAGAACCTTTTCTTACTTCATTCACTTGTGAGATAGGACCCCCTCTAATGACGTACCTCAACACCTAGGGCATTTCTTTTGCTGCGTAGATAATGCCTTGCCCAACTCTTTTCTTGCTTAACTTAAGCTTTATAGTCTCATCTCTCGTCGACACTGGAGAAATTCACTTAAAATCTGTAACTTTTTCTTGTATATAAGCCTCAAAGCAACATTGTGGGGGGCCTTGTGTTGTCATCACCAATGGGAGACCAAGTGATGTGAAGGACATAGACGAATGTGAGATTGATAGTTCGCCTCGAGGCATTGCCTTAGAACTCAGCTGATTTTTCATTGTTTTCTCCTATATATTCTTCTCTTCTCTTTAATTGTGAGCTTTTCATCTTTTATAGACAAGTACTTTCAAGTCCATGAGCTCACGGTTCA
The DNA here is from genome assembly GCA_037367405.1 of Ottelia alismoides. Lineage (NCBI taxonomy): Eukaryota > Viridiplantae > Streptophyta > Magnoliopsida > Alismatales > Hydrocharitaceae > Ottelia > Ottelia alismoides. The sequence goes on along the minus strand of JAZKJV010004027.1, from coordinate 79,399 downwards.
CCAAAAGACATTTTTTTAGATTAAGCTTAACTTTACTTTCTTCTACATGTTTTTTATAAATCAACATGAACAAAAAATTGAGTCTTGATTCCTTAAATGTAAGGCCTTTACTATTTAATATAAATCAAGCATAAATGCTTTCTTTATTGAAATATTTAGATGCAGGCTCCCTACTTTGACCTAAATTTAGAAGAGTATATTTTGTAAACATGTCTTGTCTTCGCTTCTATTCAGTTGGGGCCAAAATAATAAACATCAAAGCATGCATGAACAAGGACGGTCATGACATGCAATATTCAAGTATTTTATTGCCCAATCCTTATGGTAAAGTAAAAACTGATCACTGCTTACTCTATTGTCTTTCTCAACTGATTGGCACACTGCCTCAAGGCCCTCAACCAATTCTTTTAGAAAGTGTGGACATCCATGCCCTTTAGTTAAATTTTCTTCATAACTTTACTATTGCTGAGACTTATCCATTGTTGAGCTTGCAAATCCATATTTACTTGACTCCTTATCGTTTGAGAGTCCAAAAGAAGAGAGTTATTTAACGACTTAAAACATCTTATGCTAAAATATAATATTTCCCTGCTTGTTTAGAGACGTGACAACGATGTTTAGAGATGCAATGATAACTTGTTTACGTTTGAATTTGCTTTATTAGCCTTTCATGTATTTTGATGGTCAAATTATTCATGTTTTAAAATTATGTTAGAATACTCAGATGTCTTATTCCATAGAGCCCTCGGGTCTCTTATATAGGGAGAAAACCCTTGGGTAAATTACAGATACTTACAAAGCATAAGTAGTAATTACGAAACAATAAAACGTAACATAAATAAGTTTCTACACTCCCCCTCAAGATGGAGCATAGATATCTATCATGCTCAGCTTGGAAGAACATCTCTGGAAAGGTCCTCTGAGCAGTGGCTTGGTAAATATGTCAGCAGTTTGATCCTCTGAACTGACATGAGAGGTGGAAATGAAACCCTTCTGAATCATGTCTCTAGTAAAATGACAATCCACCTCGATGTGCTTTGTTCTCTCGTGAAAAGCCGGATTATTGGCAATAAACAATGCTGCCTGATTGTCACATTGGAGATTCATAGGCAAGGGGACATCTATGGTCAAATCTACTAAGACTGCTCTAACCCACATCATTTCTGCAGTTGCTTGTGCCATGGCTCTGTATTCGGATTCCGCACTGGACCTCGCCACAACAGTCTGTTTCTTGCTTTTCCAAGAAACTAGGGAGCTTCCTATGAAGATAGCAAATCCAGAAGTGGATTTACGATCCCTTGGACACCCTGCATAATCTGCGTCTGCACAAGCTGAAATAGACAGATCCGTATCTTTCCTAAATAGCAACCCTGTGCCTGGGGAAGACTTCAGATATCTCAATATCATATACACGGCATCCATATGAACTTGCCTCGGCTGCTCCACAAATTGACTCACCCGGTTTACTGCAAAGGCAATATCCGGTCGAGTTATAGTAATATATAAGAGCTTACCCACCATCTCTCTGTACCTTCTTTTGTCCACCTCCTCGGTATCATCATCGTACAGCTTCATACTTGGGTCCATAGGTGTACTTGAAGGTCTGCATCCAGTCATTCCTGCTTCAGCTAGCAAGTCCGTGACATATTTTCTTTGAGTCATCACCATTCCTTGTGCATTTCGTGCAAACTCTATCCCCAGAAAATATCGTATCGTGCCCAGATCCTTCGTAATGAACTGGTTTCCCAACAGGGACTTGGTTATCTCAATCCCCTGAGCATCATCTCCTGTGACCAAGATGTCATCAACATATATCATAACAACAACCGTACCTCTAGGGGTCTTCTGGATGAACAATGAATGATCCGCATTTGATCTCCTGAACCCCTGTTTTTCAATTAGCTGAGACAGCTTCTGGAACCATGCTCGAGGACTTTGTTTAAGGCCATAGATAGCCTTATGAAGTCTGCACACCATCTGAGTCTCCCCCTCAGCAGCAAATCCTGGTGGCTGCTGCATGTAGACTTCCTCCTGTAGGTCTCCATACAAAAAGGCATTCTTGACGTCAAGCTGAAAAATGGTCCAGTTATGTACCACAGCAACAGATAGGAGGATGCGAAGAGTGGAGTGTCTAGCCACTGGTGAAAAAGTATCCAAGTAATCTACCCCATATGTCTGGGTAAATCCCCGTGCTACAAGTCTTGCCTTGTACCTATCAAGACGTCCATCCGCATGATATTTCACCGTAAAGATCCACTTGCAACTCACCACGGGAGCACCTGAAGGAATGGGAACAAGAGACCAAGTCCCTCGAGACTGCAGAGCACGCATCTCCTCTTCCATGGCTAGACGCCAGCAATCAATCTTCATGGCATCTTGATAGGTCCGTGGAATCTCAACAGACGAGACAGCAGCTACAAACTTCTGGAAGTCCCCACTGAGACGATGAAATGAGACTTGAGAAGCAAGCAGGTACGAAGCACACTGTCGCCTTGGCTTCCTTTGAGCTATAGGCCGATCAAGATCGTCTATGACTGGCGGATCCTCCTCCTGTTGTAAAGACTCCTGCACCGGTGCATTGGCTAATCCATCATTAGTGGTAACATCAGAACATACCTGAGGCATGCTGGATGGTTGGCATGTAGCTTGAGCTGGCCCTGTTTGCCTTGTATAGAACTTAGGAAATGGTATAATTGGAGGTGGTGGTGGTGGAGGTGGATTAGAGGATTGACTCAGACTTGGAGGTGGAGGTACATAGACGTGAGAGTCCGTGGATGTGGAGGAGATCAGTCTGTCACCTGCAGGGGAGAAGTACATGACTGGTTCGAAAAAGGTAACGTCAGCACTCACATAGTATTTGTTATGAATGGGATCATAACAACGATATCCTTTCTGTGTCCTGGAGTAGCCCACAAAAACACACTTGATAGCCCTAGGAGAGAGCTTATCAAGTCCTGGAGATAACCGGTGGACAAACGCAACAGTACCAAAGACCCGAGGTGTAAGTGTAAACAAATCTTTGTCAGGAAATAGAAGAGAGAAAGGAGACTTTTCGCCAAGTACAGTTGTAGGCATGCGGTTAACCAGATAGCATGCTGTAAGGATAGCATCCCCCCAAAAAGATAATGGTGCAGAACTTTGAATAAGTAATGTGCGAGCAATGTCAAGAAAGTGTCTATGCTTTCGTTCTGCAACACCATTTTGTTGAGATGTGTATGCACATGTGGTTTGGCGAATAATGCCTTTAGAAGAAAGAAAATGAGCAAGAGAACGAGTACAAAATTCCAAGGCATTGTCAGTACGCACATACTTAACAGTAGACGAAAAAACATTTTTAACCTCATTGATAAGATTTTGAATAACACTTCCTGCTTCTGATTTATTTTTAAGAAGAAAAGTCCAGGACACTCTAGAAAAATCATCAACAACAACTAAATAAAACCTGTGCCCCTGATGATCTGGGACACGACTGGGACCCCAAATATCTATGTGAAATAACTCAAATGGGGAGCGACTGCTTCGACCCTGACGACTGGGGAAGCTGGACCGATGGTGCTTCCCTAACTGACATGCTTCACAACGAAAAGACGAACCCGGAGATATCTGAGGCAGGAGGTGGCGCATTTTCTGTAGTGGCAGGTGACCAAATCGAAGGTGCCAGGTATATGGTGAGACGGAGCCCTGAGAATGTAGTGAGACTCCAGCATACGAGGTCCGTACAAGACGATAGAGGCCATTGTGCTCAGAACCACAGCCAATCACCCTACCCGTTAGTATGTCCTGAAAAATAACAGAAGATGGATCAAATATAGCACGACAATGCAACTCTCTAGTAATCTGACTAATGGATAATAGATTCATAGAGAATTCTGGTGCATGTAAAACATTCTGTAAGTGCATAGAGGGCAGCAAATCCATCTCCCCCTGACCGATGATCGGGGAATGAGTACCATCAGCAATGAGTACAGAGCGACCAGGCTGAACAGCTCTATAGGACTACAGGATATCTCTATCATGACATAGATGATGGGTGGCTCCAGAATCAACAAGTAGATGATGATGGGTGGCTTCCAAAGCCTCAAGTAGAGGCTTTGGAAGCCTCTACTTGAGGAAGGCGGCGGCTGGAGAGCTCTCGGCGGCGAGCAGGGAGCCGAGGGCTGTAGACCGGGGCCTGGGCGGCGTTGAGGGCTGGGAACCGGGGGCTGGGCGGCGGTAATCGGGGGCCTGGGGAGCGGCGACGGGGGCTGGGCGGTGTTGGGGGCCCGGCGAAGGAGGCGGAGGCCGGTGGTGGGGTTCTCGGAGCCCGGGGGGGGGGGGCGAAACCCTAGAGTCGGCGGCGGGATAGAGAGAGGGGGGGCGGTGGTGGAGAACCCTAGGTTAGGGTTATGGCTCTGATACCATGTTAGAATACTCAGATGTCTTATTCCATAGAGCCCTCGGGTCTCTTATATAGGGAGAAAACCCTTGGGTAAATTACAGATACTTACAAAGCATAAGTAGTAATTACGAAACAATAAAACGTAACATAAATAAGTTTCTACAAATTATATTTTGTTACTGGGGATTTGAGATAGTTTAGCTCCCACGTAATGCGAACTTGGATGTTTGAAACATGAAATTAGCCTGGAAATGTCATGGAGTTACGTATTTTTATCAAAACTATATATTTATAGAACTTGCAAAATGTAGTTACAATCAATTATCGTATTTTATGAAATTTTTTAGAATGAGACTTATGCTTCGATACACCTCGAGCCTTACGCCTTGATACGATACTGGGAAAACACCTCGATACACCTCACTTTTTTACAACCTTGATCGAAAGTGCCCACCATTGTTGCAGGATCCACATGAGCATCGTCTGAGGCATGGGACAACTCATGCTCGGGTTGGGCTCCGATCACATCAGATTTGCCCATACTATTAACGTTGAGGGAAAATTAACGAGTGTAGACGTGGAAAGTTCTTTTTTTTGTGGGAATCGAGAGAGAGAGAGAGAGAGAGAGAGAGAGATGAGTTGACGGAGCGCAAGGGGGGGGGGTTGAGATTTGGAGACGAGTGATATTTGAGCAGAGAAAACCCTAAATTGTGTGGGCGAGGGGATGCAGATGGTTGGGATATTCAAGGTGGCTCCACAATGGGATTACACGGCATCAGTTTGGTTTGTTTGAGTTTGCAATTGGTTTTCGGGGTGGTGGATGTGGGTCAAGTCAAGTATTGGTCCAAGCATGGGCCTACTTTGGTCGGGTTAACGAGCTAACATATGAGCCTTGAATTTGGGTCGGCCTCGTGAGCTATGTGGCTTGGGCTAAGCCGTGCCCTACCCCGGCCCAAAAAAAATTGGGCCTGAAATCGGGGCCCAAGCTTGTCCCATTTTTTGGGGGTCGGGTTGGGCTACGTGGGTTGGGCATCGGGCTGGGCCGGGCCTGCCCGACCCAATGCTTATCCCTAGATGCATATCTATTTGTGGACAAATGGTTGAAGCTTTTGAGATGGATGGCACGACACATTTATAGGTATATTCTCCAAAGGCCCTTTCATGAAATGGCACTCAAAAGTGGACTCTTTGTTGTGCTTGGCTACATGAGATGTATTTTTTAGAGAGGAATGCTACGAAGTACATGTAGTATCTAAGGGTCTATTTGCACTTTATATAGTTGTAGCTCTGTGAAATAAATAAAATAGAAAGTGTGGAATCAAAGAACAAGGAAAAACATGATTTACGTGGAAACTTACTCTATAAGGAGCGGGACAAATCACAGGAGAAAGCCACTAAGGGTTGCATCTTCTATAAGTTTATCAATGAGTACATGAGGTGTGGGGTTTTATTTATAGATCCGCCAACTCAACCAAGTCCTACCACTTATCCATGCGGGACTAAACGACTCCCACTCGTAAAGGTTCAATTATGCAATTATCTCAACAAGCTCAGACAGATCCCGAATGTGATTTGGTACGTCAATTTGGCCTTGGTTAGGTTTGCACCTTGCTATTGTCTTATATGGCCCTAGTAAATAATAGTCGCTATTCTCATTCTTCATTAAGCTACCGTCTCAAAAATTATAACGAGAACTTGTGGGATATTAGATCGATCAAATAGTCATTGCAAGTATATTTGAAAAGTGCACACCTGCACACACATGCGCATGCACAAGCTTGCGTGATCGCACATACCCAACTACAAATGCTAGCACATACATGTGGCACATGCGCTCACACGTGAGCACTTACTCGCACACTGCCTTTCTTTGTAGTGTGTTTTTTTAGAGTTCTGCACATGATTCGTGTCATTCTTTATTAATTGGCATCTCAGAATGCGTAAAATGTTGGTCCTCCGAAAGCATACATGACACACTGACTGTGTATATCCTTTTGATTAATCATGATAGGTCGTAAGCAGAGGACACAGGTACACCTGCGCTTTTCTTTTTTACTAATATCTCGCAAATTAACTTAACTGGCTAACTTGTTAATTGACCTGTTTATATCATCAGCGACTAAAATTTTATATTCTTTGCATGTTGTCCTCTATTCTACACATGACATGCCAATTTGAAGGAATAACGTGTTAATTGACTTGTTTATATCATCCACGACCATACTTCTATTTTCTTTGCATGTTGTTGTCTGGTCTACATGACATGCTAATCTGAATGAACATGGATCATGATTCACCACAGTTCTCTTGTCTCTGATGTTGATTATTTATTCAGTCTTCAGCTCATGGGACGTCGGGAAGCTTCAATGTTTTCAATGGATCAGAGAGAAATATGGTGGTCCAGCTGTTCGCTTCTGTGCCATTGGAGATGGCTTAGAAGAATGCTTTGCAGCTGAAAAGATGGGTTGGCCGTTTGTCAAGATCGATTTACAACCGTGGAACAGAAATAGATTTCCAGGTCTGTCAACAGAAGTTCTGGGGTTCTACATGGATGTAATTTATGGAGCAAGGAAGACGGAAAATTGTGATGATGATACATAATAACCAGTTAGGTTGCCAAATATCTAACAGGTAACTTCTCACGACATAAACCCTCTGCAACCATTATTCTCTTTTTTATGAAAGAAGGCCAAACATACCAGTAATCCTATTGCTGTCTTGAAGGATGATTAACTGTCTGATGACTTGATCATGCAATTTGGCCCAACACTTTTTAGACCTGTTAGAGATAGGAAATTGCATAACCGTATACTTACATTTTTGCATTTTATTTCTTTCTTGTTCACGTTTTTAATCAGGTCTTTAACACACTCCCTTTACAGCTTCTAAGAAATAACTATGCATTTTCTGATAGTCTTTGACTCCTTTTCACCTACTTCTGTTTGCCATGGGGTTTTCTGATAATATATATGCATATCATGTATTGTCTTTTTGTCTTAGGGCTAACTGAAGAAATGAGGAGGGAGACTTAACAAGAAGCAATCTTCAATTCCCCTTCAGTCTTCTGAGATCTGCATTTGCAACTTGGAGTTCCTCCTTGGACGGCATGACCGGCTCCCAATGATTATGTCTTCTGGAGATTTAAGGTGTTCTTGGCCATCCATGTTCAGCGTGCTGTCAAGGGCTAGAGGTGTTTGTGGGTAAGCTGGTTATCAAGGTGACTAAAACGCACGCTGTCAAGATGCACACTGGTAGATGCCATGGTTTGACTAATTTGATTACGCCTTTACCTCCATTATCTATGTTAGTAAGTTAGTAACTGGACCTACAAGCCATATCTCGTATCATTACAAGGTTTCTTCATGCTCATACCTGGACAAGTGGGAAACTATTTATATATGGGTCACACAATCGCAGAGTGGAAATTCACAAACAATGCATTCCATCCTGCAGGCCGACGGCCTTAATGAATGAGAAGGCCTAGAACCTCTATTTTCTTCTTGCCCCCTTTTTTTCTCGCATATAAGTCTGTGTGGAAAGGACACGATTCCAATCATCATGCTCCGTAATCGGTTGATCTATATCGATCCGTCAGAAGGAAAGGTAAATGTACAATCCTAGAGTCAAGTCTGAATATAACATCCATGTTTTGTAACATCAGATGTATGCAATGAGCTGAATTTCGAGCTTGCGAGCTGTTCAGCTATCAGTCGGGTGGATATGATCCTCTTATTGTGTGACATTTTTATACAAAGACACCATAATATATGAGCTTAACAACCAATGTACAAATCACTGTTAGTAGGATATTTGATGTGATTTTATACATTATGTAATTTTTGGCATTTATGTAGTCCAATTGATTAAGTTTTAAAAATCCCTTAGCTATACACACAATTTCAATGTCTTCTTAAAAGGTAAAATTCAGTAAAAGATTTGTTCCAATATGATCCCGACTACTGAAACTTTATTGTTCGCATTGTCTAAATAAAGTTCATGAATGACATTGAAATTGGGTGTAAAGTTATGGTCTTTTATGCAATTTACTGTGTATTACACAGACCCTGATTCTTAAACATGCACCTTGCAATGCCAGATTGGCCCTAATTCTTCTGAGTTTTTCCTATAACACATGCATTTACATTATTTGCATTTACACTTATGTCCAAAATTCTCAAAATATGCAGTATATTTTTGTTAGTGTGATATATGGACTTGTGTAACAATGGGAGAGCGTTTTGTGAATTTCGTAAGAATATAAGGATGTAAGTGAAATTGCAAAAAAATGTAATGCATACTTATATGAAAAAGCATGAAAGGGCACAAGTATAAAAATTCCTATTTGTATACATATGACGGAGTTCTTTGGAGTGATACTAAAATTGGGATGAGCATTTACCGAAAATTATTCCAAAAATGATTTTTTTCTGAAATTTAGTTAAGGTTTTCTGCGATTTTTACTAATTTTTAATAATAAATATATTATGGTATATATACGGTATATACTTGTTAAGGTATATATAATATATACTTGTTATATACATGTGCAGTATACCTATATATTATATACTAGTATTTTTATTTTATTATTTTTATAAAAATACTTTATATTTTATTTGTTTTCACAGTAGTTTAAAGAGTGTAAAAAATATTTTTTATTTGACATTTATAAATTAAGTACAAGTGATAATAAATCGATTTTATGTACATTATATGAAATTCTTAATGATAGTTGTATTCACCGATTTTTGCAATAATAGCAACTATAACTTGCAGGATTTACCACATTTTATATATTTTGAATATATTTACTTGTGGAATTAAAAATAGCCCCTTATATTCCATATCTTTATTGGGGAAAGAAGCACCAAAATTGATAAAGAAAATTTTACTTTTATCACCAACGAATAGTAATGCAAGTGTTTCATTTTTTTGAAAAATATATATAAACTCGATGGGAACGTAATAAATCAGTTACGAAATTTTAGTACTCATTTTGGAAAACTTTGTCGTAGCAAAGAAAGGGAAAAGATTTCGGATCAATCCTCGGTTAATTGAAAATCGAGTAAAATTAAGGTATTTTTTGTGCCATGAACCCTAAAATCGTGTCTAATTACACCCCAACCCCTATAGTCTATGTAATCACAACACAAACCCCTATAAACTATGCCTTGACCCACATAATCTAATCTAACTCTTACACCGCAATCCTTGGATAGGGCTATATATATGTTAAACAGAGTAATATTATATTTTCTAATTTCCAAAGATTATAGGTATTGGGTTGTAGTTAGACAAGATTTAAATAGTCATATTTTTTTAGAATCAAGGGACCTCCAAAAGGCAGAAGGACAAGAACATGATGGTGTCCCTCATTCCACCACTTGCCTTTCGTTAATAATTTGAAAGCTACTTCACCACAAAATTGCATAACTGTCAAAATCTCATTAAGATTCAACAATCTTTTTGAGATTGAGGCCAAAAAATAAGACAAGAGAACGATGTCGATTTCCGATGTTTACCTTATTACTTGAGCTTTATAAATATTATGATGCAACACAACCAGATTAACCTCCACACATATGTTATGATAAATCAAATTGACTTAGAATTAAATAACTTAAAAAATATTGGATTTTTTAGCGTTATACTATTTAAAAGAGCTAATGTACTGACACATTCAATGGTACTTTTAATCAATGTTTTGAAAACCGGATCGACTGGTTCGACGGTTGAACCAGATCCGGATTGGTCCGATTAATCGGTTCTTCCCGGTTTTGTCTGAAAGGACAAATTTCTATCAACTCGTTGGTTCAATATATTATTTGTAAACCAGTACAATTTAATTTTTAATTTATTAAAAAATAATGATTTTGGTAGGAATTGAACTCATGATCTTTAGTTAACTATCTCATTACCTAATCAACTACTCTAACACAACTTCTTGTAAGTAATGAATTTTAAATATACTACTACTATTGTATGAAAAATATATTCCAATATATATATATATATGTATATATATGATATGCATTACATTTGACGATGCATATGAACAAAACATGGGATTTTTACCCGGCAGACCCTATAATCTTTGCTAATTACCTCTATGACCTTTGAAACATCAATATTCCTCTCTCGACCCCGTAAACTTGCTCCGGTTTACTCCATGAACCTTGCCGTTAAATTGACACATGTGGAGTTAAGTTTCTTGGGTTAAAAACGAGTTAATCTAACCAATCCGCGATCGGACGATTAGAATTAATCAAGAGAAGAAAAAAATCCATATGCAACACTTGTACCATCTCTCCTCACCGGAAGAAGGTATTCTCCTGGTTGAAGGACGTGGCGCTGCACCTGGGCTGGAGGAGCGGCGGGGCTGACGGGGTGGGGGTTGGCTTCCAACGGCGGGGTTGCGGGAGGGGGCTGCGGGGAGGGGGGGCTTCAAGCGGCGGGGTTGCGGGAGGGGACTGCGGGGATGGGGGCTTCAAGCGGCGGGGTTGCGAGAGGGGGCTGCAGGGGGAGGGGGTGTTGCGAGCAGGAGGTGGGTGCAGGGGAGTTCTAGCGGCAGGGTTGCGGGAGGGTGTTGCGCCGGGGGATTCGAGCAGGGGGGTTGCAGGGAGGGGGGAAGGCTGCGAGCAGGAGCAGGGGGGTTGCGGGGAGGGAGAGGGCTGCGAGCAGGGCGGGTGCAGGAGGGGGCTGCGAGGAGGGGGGAGGGTAGCGAGCAGGAGGTGGGGGATCGAGCGGCAGGGTTGCGGGAGGGTAGGGGTGCGGGAGGTTGCTCGGAGCGGCAGGGTTGCAGGGGGGGGGGGTGGGGAGGCTGCTCGGAGCAGGAGGGGGCTGCAGGAGACAGAGGGGTCGAGCAACAGGGTTGCGGGGTACGGGAGGTTGCGAGCTGGAGGTAGGTGCAGGGGGCTCCGAGCAGGGGGGGTCAAGAGGGGAGGCTGCGAACTGGGGGTGGGTGTAGGTCGACTCCGAGCAGTGGGTCGAGTGCCGGAGGAGGGTGCAGCACCGACGACGATGGAGGTCGATGAGATGGTTGGTGGTGGGTGGTGGGGAAATGGAGGATGGTGAGAGGGAGAGGCCATTAATGTAAATTCGATAAATAAAATAGGCATAACATCAAAGAATATAACGGAATCCGGTTACTTTTAACGGGTAAATAGATGGAGGTTAACCACATGGTTTATATGGTAAGGGTTAGCAAGTTTACGGAGTTGAGGGAGGAATATCAATGTTTAAACTATATGTATTTTATTTTTATTTGAAATATATTTACGTGTATATTTTATATACATTCTGTTTTGTTTCGGTTTGAATTATTCGATTCAACCATTTTTCTCACCGGTTAGGTTTAATCTGGTTTTAAATAATGATGACATCATCATCCGGTTGAACCGGTTTGATTACATGATTGAATCCAATCCGACCATTTCGGTAAGGTTTATGATTCGATGTCCGATTCGGTTTCAAAAACATTGCTTTTAAGGGTTTTATAAAAGCTTTGTTCTAAGGTTGATGATCACGCTAAGTACAGACTCAACCTCTTTATCCTCCACTAGCAGAATAAGCAAAGAAGACATGAAAGAATGTAAGAAAAAAGTGAAATAAATTTAAACGAAAATGAAAAGATGAACATTAAATAAAATGAAGAAAATGATAAATGAGCTTCGGAGTGTCGGAGGCAAAAACTAGAGATGAATTCCATCCTCTACATATCATGAAATCCCTTCTTTTTCTCCATTTGTATCTCAACTCAAAAGTTAGATCTTGTAGGAGAAATATGTCAATAATAAATAAACAAAATGCTACAAAAATACTATAACTAATTTAACCACAAATAAAATTTACATCAAACCTTCAATCTAAACAGCAATCCACTAAAAAAATAACCTACCAAACTTCCAAACAGCAAACCCACTGAAAAAAAAAACCTACCGAACTTCCAATTAAACGTACATCCAAATGGATCAGTTTTCCTTCAAACTTTTTCTCCATTAATTCGATGGTGACAATATTTTGGTAGGGTTTTCACATGTTGGGTTTTTAGTCAAAACTTTAGACTTTCCAAGGTGCAACATCATTGGCTAATACATTTCGTTCAATAGAAGTGTTAACACAATGAATTATTTCGTAATATTTTTTTACTTAGAATGCGTTCCGTTCGGGAATAAGCAGGAATAATGATGGGAGAATAAGGGTCTATTCTTTGTTCGGCTGGAGGATAGAATTAAGGAGAATAAGGTGAAGTAAATATTTGTAAGGTGGGATAAAGATAGGAATAAGAATGAAATAAGATGGAATAATGGGAATAGTCGTACCACTAGGAACCATGTCGGGAGGAGAATTGACCCCTTATTCGAGGGCCTATTCTCCAACCAAACAGGGCCTTAATGAAATCACTCATAGGGCATTCAAATATTCCAGAAGTTGGCATCAATGCTGTTGTTGACATCAATGAACCACAACTAGTTCGCTTGTTCGATATTTTCCTTCAATTCAAACACACACACATACACACACATATTATATATATATATATATATATATATATATATGGAAAAAATGGGGCTGCCCCCTGGGGGCAGCCAACATGGCTGCCCCCGCCCCATTTTTCGACGTTTTTTTTATTTTTTTTAAAAAATAAAACCATGTATATTCATCCATATATCCCTCCTACATGCCATTCGAATTTCGTCAGAAACAGAGACTCCTACGGCCTCCATCTCGATGGTATCGATTTAAAAAAATCCTGTTACCGTTAAAAAATTACTGTCCGGATGGAGGCCGTAGGAGTCTCTGTTTCTGACGAAATTCGAATGGTATATAGGAGGGATATAGGGATGAATGTAAATGGTGTTATTTTTCAAAAAAAAATAAAAAATTTTGCCCAAATAAGGCGGGGGCAGCCACATATGACCCTATATATATATATATATATATATATATATATATATATATATATATATATATATATAATAGTTTGTGAGACTCGAACTAGCTCGCTTGTTAGATATTTTCCTTTAATTCGTATATATATAATAGTTCGTGAGACTCGAATCTGAATATTTTTTTATCTTCATTTAAGAACAAGTTAGAAGGGATTTAGAGGGAGGAAATATTATTCTGACCCTTGCCCTCTATTGTTTCCAAGTAATTCGAAATTTTATTTCAACCCTTTGTCTTATAACTAGAACTCTAAAACATTTTTTTATTTCTTTATCAATTTGGTAAATTACATCCATAACCTGCGCGTTTTCAAAACTCTACTTCATTATTTTTTATTGATTTATCAATTTGCTAATCATATCTAAAATGAGAACTTAATTCGTAGTTAAATTTATAAATTCAATCAAGTTAAGTAATTTTATTTAAGTTTTAATGGATTAATGTTTAGTCTATGCAATTAAATACTTTCATTTGGGTCCTTATTTTGGGTAAGTACTTTAATTTGCTTAGACCTAAATAACAAAAAATTATCACCGGAAATTTCATTCCATTTACTATGAAAGTAGAAATATATTTCCTTTAATTGTTTGCATATCAAAATTTATATAAATCTAGACAACTCTTATAAAGTTTTTAAAAATAGAGACGAATCGTTCTGTCGATTGTTCAACATTGGTTATATTAGGCCTATCTAGTGTGACTTCGAAGAGGTTTTTAATAAAATTTCAAAACTCAATACCTTTTTGAGAAATTAAATCGAGTATAAACAAAGGGTAAGGGTCTCTTCTCCTCTCTTGAAAATAAAAGATTAAAACTTCTAGAATTGCCAATATATACAATTTCGAATTGATTTTACGATATTGGATGCATGAAAAATTGTTATATACAAGCTAGTAATCTTAGTAGTGTTTTAGATGAATGGAGTTGTGCGATAAGGATAATCGCGAAAAGTGATATTGTATAATGATTGTTAAGGTATCGAGTAAAGTTTGAAATAGCATTTGACTTGCAAATTCCATAAACAAACTACACGATGGATTCGATTGCCTATGGGACATTAGCAAAATAATCGGGGAATGAAAAAATAATAATGCAAGCAAATAAACATAGTTATTTATAATACTAATTTATTTGGATAAAAATCTTTAAATTCAGGATTTCACAATTAGTACTGCCGCTCACTCCACCAAAACATAATTTTCATCACTTTTTGTTTTAGTTTTGATGTGTAAAAAAGTAGAAGATCGGTTGTGTACGTTTTATGTTATAAGATAGATTTCTTACACCTTAGTTTGAAAAATAAAAAAATACTAGGACGATCCCGAATTCTTGAACTTATTCACCTTATACATTGAGCATTAGTTTCTCTATGGATATAAATATGCACATGGAGGACGGGAATAATGTAGGATTGCTCGATCACATGGAAAACTAGTAGTGAGTCGATTTATGTAGGTAGAAGGATAGGCAATGGAAGTATGCATATTGGCTGGCTTTATAAAGGGAGGCCGAGTACTTCAAAGATGCCTCAGGTCGGAGATGAAAATGGTCGGATATAGATACAACTATTTCCATAAATATACAAGTAATCATAGAAATAATTTATAGATTAACTTAAAATTACATGCTCATGATGGTTTATTATTTAAAATAAATATATAATTTTTTTAAATATATGAAAATATTTATTTCAAATATAGAATGAACTATAAAATTTTCTACAAATATATGTTGTGTATGTATAAATTAAAATAGATTTACGAATATGAATATTTACAAAGGTCAAAATGATATCCATGTCCATGTTTAATTTAAAATGAATACAAATAAGATTGTCAAATCGATATAAACGAATACGATAGAGAATCAGACATGGATATGGTGTGGTGATGGCAACCCCCTATAATCAAAATATGTTGCACATTTCCGAGGCAAAGAGAGGTATCATACTAGACTAGATGCCTATTAACAATAACGCATGAGACAAGTGCACTATACTAGATTAATGTATAATGTAGTCATCATACTATGAATAAAAGAAGCTAAAGAAATAAATGCCCAAATTTATATCAACTATGATAATTCCAAGCATTAAAAAATCAATTGTTTCTAATTTAAGATACATCAACGAATATCAAATCTTTTCCTATTACTTATTTCTTCCCTGTCTCTCAAACTAATTAAATAAAAATAAAAGATAAATACCACATGTTTCTTATTCCTTATAATCGTATCTCTCTGAATGAATCTGCAAAACCAACATGATTTAATATTGCAAGAAAGATCAAGATATAATCTATATGAATAAAGAGTTGGAAATGAGACGCACAATCACACGTTATGAAACCCCAAACAATAAACTCTCATGACATTATAGAAAGCTTGTTTTAATGATGGATAGTGTCTCCGTACATGATATTTTATCATAGAATAAGCAATACATAGATGAATGAATTAGTTATATAGATGGGTACTTAGGTGTATTTAGTGCAAAAATTTAGGTGTAGTTATGAATGAATAAGCAAAAATTTAGTGCACTTAGGTGTATTTAGTAAAAAAGAGAAGTTTATTTACATTATTATTTTTATTTTTATCATTGTAAAATGGAAATGAGAAAAATTAATTGGTATTTTTTCAGGGGTATTAGTGTAGTATTGCAAGTTTACAAGGATACAAAAAAACGGGAATTCCATGCTGACAGCGAACTTCCACCGCCAACATTAACCATATGTTGGAGAAAAGAAAAGGTTAAAAGAAAGATCCATTTTTGGTGATTAGGGCATCACTGTACACACCCAAAGGTAATCATCAATTAGGTCAACTTGTGAAATCTTCCTATTCAAATCCATTTTCCAGCCATACCATTTTCCCCATTTATCCGATCTGCAAACCCTTTCAACAAAAAAATGCTTCCTTTTTGTCTTTCCATTTTTTTTCTCTTCCTGACGAAAAAATATTTCCCAGAAGTAGGATTCTCGTTGTGGATATGACACCTTGTGGTTCATAATATCCTTCCTTTCCTTTTCTGAAACTTCGCACAGGTTTTGATTTGGAGTTTTGTGTTTTTCTGTGAGCTTGGTTTTGAAATGCATATTGTGGGTAATCTTTGTTTCGTCATGATAACGTTGTTTACTTAATTTGATGGCAGAGTGGATGTAGATGTAGTTAGATAAGCTCCATGAACTACCGGACTATATGGCTATGGATTGGTGTTGACTTCTGATGGAGAATCTCCGACCCCACACCCCTTTAATACTTTGTTATATTCTCCGCGTGATTGGTTTCTTGATGTTCTTCATAACTTGACAATGTTCCCCACATATATGGGAATGAAGAAGTGGAGTCTTATCTCTTGAGCTTATTGCTGTGTGAGTTCTCTTGGATTGAGGAGAATAGTTCTTGTTCTGAACATCAATGCCAGTTCCTCTTGCCCCTTATCCAACATCATATGTGCAATTTACACCTCCGCCGCCACCGCCAAATGGTAGTGAGTACCTATTTCATGTATATGATTGTATCTTCTTATGCATCTTCCTTTCTCTGCTTATCTTCTTTATCTGATGCAAGCATGCTGTCGATAGGCTATCTTCTCTCTTCCAAATGCAAATATGGCTAGTGTCTCCATAAACCAATTTTCTATTTTACATGAATACGGAATCGGAACACATGAATATGCAGTATACATCCAAAGAAATCCCAGCCAAATTTTTTTGGAGATGTGGTCATTCGTGAGGTTCAAACACTGGTCATTTGGTGGAAAGTAAACTGCTCAACTACAAGACCATTTAAAATGTGTTCAAGGTTTCAAGCCAAATAGTTTTGTATACAATTTTCAGCTTTCTTGAATTGCATCAATTAAATGGTTGCAGAGATTTTCTTGATTTGAAGTTACAGTTGAAGTTCAACATATTATAGAGTTAATTACTGTGCTGTAAAATAAAACTGCTCCCAATAGAAATATCTGAATTTGCCACTGCTGGATCTGGAAATGGGTTTCGTTTCTGGTGTTTGTAGTGAACAACTATACACGTCTTCTCATTTCCCGACCCCTAAAAAAGAAGACAATCAATAAATATGAGTTGGTTCCACATGAAGTTAGCCACTGAGTGAAGTGCGGATACAACTAGTAGAAGTTTGCTGTACCTGTAGTGATTAGAATTCCATGTGGAATTAGCTTGGGTAACTGTTCAGAGTTGGTTTTGAATTATAATAGTTGCTAAAGACCATAAGTAGCTAACATGAACTTTCTCTGTGGTAATAGACAAGAAATTTCCCAAGGAAAGATTGTAAAGAACTAATTAGATTTGTCAAAAATAGGGGTCTTCAAATCTGCCTTCCCTTCTCTTTGAAGAAGTCCCTTCTCCTACTATTAGTAATGAATAAGAAATTTCAGTGTATTCACTCCTAATTTTTGCTGGTTCAGAACACACTGGTGCCTGTAATAAAGGATTAGCCAGCAGCCTAGCAAGCCCTGACAATTTTTAAAGACTTTGTTTATTAGATCAGGCAATTTCATTTTCACACAAGCACGTGCAACTGACTGTAAACATATTAATTATGCATTCAAAGTATGAGAAAACCGGAGTTTATTGATTTGCTATGTCAACCCATCTCATATTTGGTATAGAATTTCATGATTACTAGGAATCGGGATCAGGTTACCTGAATAGGCCATAGGCAGATTTTATTCCAAGTGAGAAAACTACTGTACAGGAGGATGGGTGGTGTCATATCCTTTTTTGGCTCTCACTTGTTGTTGGTCTTTATGTAGGTGCACAAAACCAGCTAGTTTGCACCGGATGCCGGAGGCTTCTAGTCTACCCATACGGAGCAGCATCGGTGTGCTGCGCTATCTGCAATGCAGTCACTGCAGTTCCCCCACCAGGTATTGACCTGTTATTGTTGTAAAATTAGTTATTTTCTTGTTTTATGGATGCTATCAAGATGCTACATCAATTATCATGTGACATAAATTTTACTTGTAAAATTTAAAATCAGGAGTGTTTACTGCCAACCATTCCCCAGAAGCCCAGTCGCTAGTCAATGCTCCTTATTGAGTACTACATATAAAGTTAATGATCATTGCCACTAACTGCAATATATCAAAACACAAATGCATCAATTTCTATTGATTAGCCAAAGATTTCTTGACAAGAAGACAAGATCCACCGACAGTAGGCCATGGAAGTTTGTTGAAAATGAACCGAGGAAAGAAGTCAATATCTCTAGATCTCAGAATTTTTTTTAAGCCAAGAAAGGGGGAAACACTCGAAGGTGTTGGCCCCAAAAATTTATTGAAAGAAGAGGGAGAAGGTACAAGAGAGCACGCATAGTGCTAAACGGCCCAATCGTTCAGTAAGTTCGATACATGAAGTTTGACATTTTCCAAATAGAATCTTTGCCCTGAAAAAGAAGTGTGTTCCTGGCAAGCCAAATGGCCCAAAGTGAAGCCAACGGCCAAAGTAAAACCGGTCTCGCAAGGTCCGAAGGCACCAAACTGCCGCAGAAAGCATCTATGTTAGAGAGGTCGACCCAGTTCATAGAAGGGTTGTCCCAGAGGGGGGTCACCCAAGAACAGGAGAAGAAGAGGTGTTCCGCCGACTCGACCTCTGTGTCACAAAGGAGGCATCTGTTGCAGAGAGACCCAAGCAGCTTGAAGCATATGTCCCGCGTCATCAGAATCTTACGTCTGAAGAGCCATAGGAAGAAACCAATCTTCTCAGGAAGTTGCAAGCTCCAAAGGAAGGCGCAATCACGGACTAAGACAGGAGAGATGGAGGGAGGGGGCTTGGTGATCGCCAAATAAGCTCTACGGGCCGTGAATTCTTTGTCGCGCCAAACCCAATGATTCGCCCCACAGAAGGACGGGTCGCGTCTCTCAAAGCGTCGAGCAGTCCCAAGAAGTTGTCCAAGCGTCGGTCAGAGAAGTAGGAGTGGAAGAGAGGCATCCAGTTACCGTTGTCCTAGCAAGCAACAACCCGCGCTTTTCCGGGTCAAGGGCAAGAGAGAAAGCGAGAGGCAAGGTCCCCCTGATCGGTCCAATTGGTCACGCAAAAGGCAAAGTTCTCGCCGTTCCCCAAGACAGGTCTAAAAAGATCCGAAAGCTGGGGATTAACTTGAGAATCCCCCTCCAGAAAAGGGAGGGCAAAGCTGTACCCCCCATCGAAGCGGGCGATGGCGTCGCACTGGTAATCGAGTAGATCTGCCGGAGGAGCCTTGTGTTGAGGTCGTCGTTGTCGCCCCATATCCTAGCCACCCATTTGAGAAGTAATGCCTCATTGAGGGCCGCCAGGCGGCGCACACCCAGACCGCCCTCATTCTTCGGGAGCGTGATGTCATCCCAACCAACAAGATGCAAGCCCGCCTGACCACCCTTGCACCAAAGGAATCTCCGCATAAGCCCTTCCAGTCTTTTTCTGATGCCGGACGGGAGTAATCTCGTGGAGGAGTAATAGACTGGGATTGCGGAGGGTACTGACTTCAGGAGCACGAACCTGCTACCTTCAGAGAGTAGCATCGCTTTCCATCTCGCAAGCCTGCCCTCAACTCTCTCAATCAAGGGGAGCCAGTCAGATAGTCTCGATCTCTCGGTGGATAGGGGAAGCCCTAAGTAGTGAATGGGAAGAGCCGAACGTGTCGTTCCCAATAAGGTGCTGCACATCTCGGACTCGACGTCCTCAATAGAGAAAGGAACAAGCTTAGATTTGGACAGGTTCAGCCGGAGACCAGACATCTCGCTGAAAAGCTCGAGCACCGTGGCCATACCCCTGACTTCGTCAGGGCCCCCTTCAATGAAGAAAATGGTGTCGTCGGCATACTGAAGCAGCAGGATCTGGAGATCCTATTTAGAGAATCCGCGCGAGATGCCCGCCCGAAGCACCCCTCCGACCATGTAGGCCAAGACATCCGCAACAATGATGAAAAGAAGAGGGGCAAGAGGGCAACCTTGCCGAACGCCCCTTTGAGGTTGAAAAAACCCGCCCTCAGGGCAGCCGTTCACGAGCACGGTCATAGAGGAGGTCGAAACACAACGCCTCATTCAGGTGATCCATATGGAAGGAAAGCCCCTTCTATGAAGCGCCGCCCAAAGGAAGCGCCAGTTCAAAGTATCGAATGCCTTCGAGAAGTCAACCTTCCAGAGTAAGGATTTTGTCCTACAACGCTTCCAGTCTGCAACGATCTCAGCAGCAGTGACCAATGAGTCAACGATCTGTCTCCTAGGGACGAAAGCCGACTGAAGAGGGGAGATGATGTGATCCAGAACTCGGTTGAGTCTGCACGTGAACACCTTGGCAACAATCAAGTAGAGGGCGTTGGAAATCGCAATGGGTCTGAAGTCTTCAATTCTGGTGGCCCCCACGAATTTGGGGAGCAGAACCACAAGGGCCATGTTTACGATCCCAAAACCAGCATTGCAACGGCAACATTCCTGAACTACCTCGAGAACCTCATCGCCCACCAGGTCCCAAAAGTCTTTGAAGAATGAGACGGGGAAGCCGTCCGGACCCGGCGACTCGTCACAGTTAAGATTCCAGACTGCTACCTTTAGTTCCTCAGAAGTCACCGTAAGAGTCAAGCTCGACGCGTGGGCCTCCGACAGACGGGCCGCCCCCTCGCCAGACCAGCGCCGGAGGCGCTCATCGCCACGTTTGGAGAACTCCCTGAAGTAGTTTGCAATAGCATTTCCGAGCTCCCTGTTGCCCTCCACCCTTTCCTTGTTGATGACCATATTTCTGATAAAGTTGGAGCGCCGCCTCCCGCTAGCAACCCTATGGAAAAAAGCGGTGTTCGCGTCCTCCTCTTTAAGCCATCTGTGCATGGAGCGTTGCTTCCATTCAGCAACTCTTTTGCGGTCCTCGAGACTGGTCTTCGATTGTGCCTCCGACCGTTTGATTAACTCGGCCGACGAAAGCGGTCTTTCGTCCTCTAATCCATCAAGGGCGGCAACGGAAGCCTCCGCCTCCAATCTACTTGCGCGACGGATCGCCCGCGACTCCTACTTGAAGACGCAGAGCCGGGTTCGGAGGGAGTCAAGCTTCATGACGAATCTGGCCGTTGTCGAACCCGAAGTAATCGTTGACCTCCAATGAGATTCCACCAAGCTTCAGAAGAAGTCTTCGAGCAACCAAGTCTTCTCGTAGCGGAAAAGACCCCGAGGGGGAAAGGCCTCCCCCGAGTCCCAGAGGATGGGCATGTGATCCGACCAGGAGCGGGGTCTGGCTGAGACCGAGGACAGGGGGAAAGCCTCAAGGAAAGCCAGCGACACCAAGAAGTTGTCCAGACGAGATCTGGATCCGGAGTTCCTCCAGGTGTACTTGACGTCAAGAGCATCCAGGATCTCCAACTCAAGAGAGTCGATCAGCTCGACGAAGCAGGTTGAGCCCGGGTCCTGGCCGCGCCCCGCGAACGAGGCTTGCCGAAGAAAGAAGTGTAATGTTGAAATCACCCCCCACCAACCAGGGTATGCCAGGGAAAAAAGCACTGGCCGCACGAAGATTCGACCAAAGCTGATGTCTCGCAGTCGAAGCAGTAGGGCCATAGATGCATGAAAGAACGAAAGAGAACCCCGAGCGAAGACATTCGAGGTGAACCGAGAGAACGTGAGAACCCCTCAACTCAGCCTTCTTGAAGAAGAGAGCCCCCCTCCACACCACCAGTAACCCTCCCGCTGAGCCGAGAGCATCCAGGGCGCAGAAATCTGAGATCAGACCCGCCCCAAAAGAGCGCCAAACCTGCAGGGAGAGTGAATCCGGCTTCGTCTTCTGCAAGAGGACCACGTCACATCCCCAATCCAGAAATCTCGACCCAAGCACTGCCTGTTTCTCCGGGTCACCCAGACCCCTGACATTCCAGGAAAGAAGCTTCATTGACTACTGCTCTTGCTCCCCTTCTCGAGACAGATCACCCCTGTCGCCGTAGCCACCTTAGATAAGAACTCGGAGGGCGGAGTGGGTAACCATGGATTTTGAACGTTGACGCCGCCGATAGCGTTTCCCATTTCTCTTTTCTGAGCCCCCTTCTCCCAGACCCGCCTGAGAAGAAGGGCGGCGCTCCGAGTCAACCATAGAGGAGTCCCGCGACGAGGGGACCGCAGCAGAGCTCCCCCATTCTTATATTGAAATCATTATCTTTAAGTATCTAGGAAACTTAAAATGTATTTTGAAACCTTTTGCAGTCTTGTTGGCTATTGACAAAACATTCTTCTGACCAGCCTTTCAAGAGAGGTCAGGGAATGAATTAGCTAAGATATATCAAGGAAACTGTGAAGCATGTTTTGTTGTTTTTGGATCTAAGTCCAATTTTGATATGTGAACTATATGCAACCTGAGAATCCATTTAGCTGGCTTTAGCTGCTTTATTAGATTTGGGAAAAAGTTTGGTTTTGATTATGGTCTGGCGGTTTTTAAAATATTATTTCTGGATAGATACCACTGAATGGAAATTTTTATCCTAGGATGTACTTGTGACAATGACAAAATAACATGGAGTTTAATTTCATTTGCGTAACAATCCTCAGTCTCTTGGTGTTCTACATCAAGAAATGCACTCTTACTCAACTTTATAATTGTTTTGCATTTTCTTTAGGGACTGAAATGGCCCAGTTACTTTGTGGAGGCTGCCATACTCTTTTGATGTATGTACGTGGAGCGACAAGTGTGCAGTGTTCCTGTTGTCATACAATTAACCTTGCATTGGAAGGTGAGTTGCTAACTTCAAGGATCTAGACTTGCTATTTCATATTCATCTCCTTTTTACCGGAAGGAGGTGTGTTTTTATATTTCAACTAATTGCTTGTGAAGGACTGTTAGATTCTTATTCATAAGCTGTGTATTTCAGATTCTTATTCATAACGATGTATTCTTGCTGTACTTCCATTTCCCCTGTATTTTCTCTTAGAAATATATGCAAAGTGTTCATGTGGTGGCAGTATATTATGTAGTGTGCTGAAATATTTATGTTCATGCAGTGGCAGTATATTATGTAGTGTGCTTAAATATTTGCCCTTGAACTCTCTCTCATGGAAAAAGTGTAAATATACTAATAAATAAGGAGGTTGAGCGATAGCACCGTATCTCTTTAGTTAATTGCCTAATAGGTATAGTATCATTTTTAATATCTCTGTGCTCCTACAATAGTAATACATCTGAAAATACTTGATTGTTTTATGAGAATAGCATTTTATGTCTTTGGTTATATTGCTTTCAAAGTCTGTAAACCTGCAAATATACCTTTACATTAGTTCTTGTATTGTGGTTAATCTTTTCGATTGTTATACTTTTCATGAACCTGTCTCGTAGAGAGAAATTGCTGGTAGTCAATTTAATTTTTATTGCTGTAGTCATTCATTATCTCATGTTGACTAAAAAATACTAATCCAGCTACTTTGGCTATTGTAATCTTTTAAGATTGCAAGTCTATTTTTTTTATGGGTGTCCATCCCATCTTTCTTTTAGAAAAAAGAAAAATTTCTAGTGCGTGAGAATGACAGTTATCAGATGAACCTTATCGACAGGTAATCAGGTAGCTCATATTAGTTGCAACAACTGCCATATGCTGCTGAGGTATCAATATGGAGCAAGATCTGTGAAGTGTGCAATCTGCAATTACGTTACACCAGTTGGGGTTAGTAGGGATGTTTGTAATTTTCTTTAGTATGCATTTAGGTTGGCAAACCTCTCTCTGTTTCATTTATTTCCTAGCTGTCTTTGTTTGAGGATATGCCCTAAATCTCAATACCAAAAATACTCAACAATGACTAGTAATCTGAGAGTTTAAAAGAGGTTAACTGCAATGCTAAAGAAGTGTCAAGGTAGATGCCAAAAAATTGTTCTTCTTCATATACGTTAGTCTTTACAAATTTCATTACATTTCTGTTAATCAAATTGGCAGCACAAGGATGCGAAAATACAACATTTTGATAATCATTCGAGCATGAAGTATGAAGCAATATGAGTCATCGTCAACGTAGGGCTTATGTAGTAACATTGGCTCGATAAAATGCAGGAGTGTTAAAAAGATGCATTCAATGGTTAGCCAAGTTATAGAAATCAAGAAGAAAAGCATGCAAACCAGAATTTTCAAGGATTTATCCTTCTCACTGGAAGAGAAAAAAGTTACAGGAGTGGAAACCCTAACCCCCCCCCCCCTCCCTTTGGGGGTTTACCCCCAAAAACCATTCTTTCTCTTTCATATGGGGCCACTTTTCCTCTCTTTTTCAATACATTAAATAAATCATTTCCCTTTCATTCATTCCATCAAAAAATATATATTATAGGGTTTTTATCAGTTGTGCCCCTCGGAGATATTGCAATTTCAGTTATGCCCTTCCCTTTTTTGAAATATCAATTGTACCCTTGATTTCTTGTCGATCTATCACTTGTGCCCCTAGAGTTAGTTGTCGTCCTACCCCAACGCAAACGGACGTTAACTTTAGAGATACAACGGTAATTAAATTTTAAAAAAATGATTAAAATGTCTTTCCCCTCCCAATCTCTCTCCTCCCCCTCCTCATATGCCCAGCCTCCTCCGCCCAATCTCCTCCTCCATCCAATCTCCTCCTCCTCACGTCCTCCCCCCTCACCCCTCCATGCTTCCTCCACCTCCTCCCCACCACCTCCTTCACCCCCAGCCACCTACACCTGCCCCATCCTCCCCCTCTCTGCTTCCTCCTCCTCCCAACCACTCCTTTTCCCCCAACGTCCTCATCCTCCTCCCCCGGCTCCATCTTCCCTCCTCCCTGCTTCCTCATCCTCCTCCCAACCACCTCCTATGCACCCAGCCTCCTCCTCATCCTCCCCCCGCCCCTCCTCCCCCTCCTAGCTTCCTCCTCCTCCCCACCACCTCCCCTTCCCCCAACCTCTTCATCCTCCTCCCCCGCCCCTCCTTGCTTCTTCCTCTGTCCCCAGTCTCCTCCCCACGTCCCCTCTCTGCTTCATGCTCCTCCTCCCCACCACCTCCTCTGTCTCCAGTCTCCTTACATTTTTGTTGATGTTACTTTCTTTAAAAATACCAGCTACTTTATTCGATCTGTCAGTGGCATGCCCTTAGAACTCCTGCCATCCATTATCTACAACAGAGAACATACTAAAGGGAGTCCGCAAAGACTAGTGAATCATAGAAGCATGGAGATCGTATCATATACGATCTAGGTTGACTAGTCATACTATCAATGGTACAGTGGAAATCAAAAAATTCATGATGAAACCACATGACATGGGAACAATTCCGACGTCATTTCATCATGATCACACGAGTATAAGATTTACTTCTTGAAATGTGACCACAATCTCATAACTTCTAAAGGAAGAGGCCTCATGTTTCAAGTCCCATCCGACGAAAGAGCACTTGTGGACGTGTGGATGAGACGTGTACTTCCCATAATCTAAGGCGACGATCAAAGAAAAGAATCTATTGATTTTGTCTCACGAAATTCGATGTCTCCTTCACGTGCACGAAGCGTCGAAGAAGACGGAGATCCACGAGCAATCAGTCCGATATCAACGATAGCACGACAATGCTGGAGCTCTCAGCAAACCCTAGGTGGACGGCCACCATGAGGGGAGAGAGAGAGAGCACATATTTAGAGAGAGAGAGTTGTTGCAACTTTTGCTTCAACTAAATTTTGTATTCAATGCATAAAAGAATACTAGGGTTAGTCATTCTTTTATAAATTTGGATGGGTAGGATGCATTCCTAATTAATAATCAATGGTTGGGATTAAGTAACTTTACTTGTTATCCAAGTAAAATAGAATTTAGAATTAATTGTAGAAATAGTTAGTAGTGTTATTATCTTTTTATGTAGTTTGTCGTTATTTCTTTATTTTCTATAGACCTCTCTGTAATTTACCCTTTAGGTCTCTCCCTATATAAGAGAGCCTAGGGTTTTCTGAATAAACAACGAAGTCTCTTTTCCCAACATGGTATCAAAGCCACCCTAGGGCTCTCCTACCTCCCGCCGCCCCTTCCCCACCCGCCTCCCTCTTCTCGGAATCGTCGCTCTCTCTCCAGCGGCAGCCCTCAATCGCCGCCGCCATCTCCTTCTCCATCTCCAGCGACAGCCTTCCATCGCCGTGGTTGGATCCCAGCCCCTAGCGGCCTCCGCCAATAGCCCCTGCCAGCCGCCGAAGAGGATCCCAGCCCCCAGCGGCCTCCGCCAATAGGCGGCATCTCCATCTGCTGCCCGCGCACGGCCTCCGGGTGCGTGAACAGCAACACGCGCAAGGTCTTCTAGCGGCTCCTAGCCGCTGAAAGGGCTGTCAGCCTCTTGTTAGGCGTGCCCTAGTTTCTTCCACATCCGTTCTATGGATTTGAGTGCGTAACGTCTACATACGCACTCAAATCCGATGCAGTTTTTGTAGACATCCAGCATCACGTCTACATATCCTAGTTCTTCTCCAAGCGGCAGTATGTCAGAATCAAAAGTTGATATGCCCTCCATCGGCGCATTCAAAGGTCCTGCGCCAATAGTCAAGATGGACGGGTCTAACTATGAGCTCTGGGCTATGCAGTTCATGAGCCTTATGAAGTCGAATGGTAAGAAACATATTCTTACCGAGGATGAGCCCGCAGAGAAGACTGGGATCTATGCCTCATGGGAGGCTGATGATTCCTATGCAAAGGTCTGGTTGTCCGGCACCTTAACGACGGAGATTGCCAACGACGTCCTCCATCAGCCCACTGCTAAGGCAATGTGGGACATTCTTGCCGCCACATATTCGCAAGTGCGAAATGAGACGAAGATGTTGCAGCTTCAGCACGACATATTCACAATGAAGCAGAGCGGCAGACCTCTCCATTCTCTTTATACATCCCTAAGAGGGATGTTCGAGAAGTTATACAGTATTATCCCTCTGACTGCAACTCCTGAGCAGCAGAAGGCGTTTCGAAACGCCACCATGGTTGGTGTTCTACTTGCGGCCCTTGACCCTGAGTACGATGCAGCTCGATCTCAGATTCTCTCTGATGCAGTTATTCCTCCAGTTGAGGATGTTTACAGACGGCTTAGCCGCATTCCGGTCTCCTCCAGCTCTTCTACTCCACCTCCTTCAGCGATGGCAGTCTCGCGTGGGAGAGGTGGACCACCATTTGGCCGTGGTCGTGGACGTGGTCGTGGACCCCAGGGGAGGGGTGGTCGCTTTAGTCAGACATGCTCCTATTGTCACCGTACAGGACACTCGGAGGAGACATGCTATTCGAAGCATGGATTTCCAGCATCGGCACGTGTTGCAGAGCACTCCCAGTCTCCACTGACTTCTACTGCAGATAGTCGATTTGACGAACTTGTGGCCCGTCTCCGTGATATTATGCCACATGCTTCTGGTGATTCATCTGGTGGCTCCTCAGATATTGTTGCCTCTGCCTCTGCAAGTTCATCCGCAGCCGCGAGCTCCTCAGGTAGATCTACTACATCTCATGATATATCTGACTGGATTATTGATTCCGGAGCCACACATCATCTCTGCCGGGATAGAGGTAGATTGCAGGCCTACAGGGACATTCCTCCCGGCCGATCCGTACAGATAGCAGATGGTACCCATTCGCCCCTTGTTGGACAGGGGGAGGTTTCTCTATCCTCCACTTTGCAATTACAGAATGTTCTGCATGCTCCTGAGTTCTCCATGAATTTGCTATCTATTAGTCAGATTACGAAGGATTTGAATTGTCGTGCCATCTTTGACCCGTCTTCTCTCATTTTTCAGGACATACTCACGGGCAAGGTGATTGGTTGTGGCTCTGAGCAGAATGGTTTATATCGACTGGTTCGGGATTCCTATGCTGGCGTCTCCTCTCTCTCTGCTGGACCAGTCTCTCCGTATATTTGGCATCTCCGGTTTGGTCATCTTCCACTTCAGAAAATGCGTCATCTTCTGCCCCAGATCTCTCCTAGTTCGTCTTTTCGATGTGAAGCGTGTCAGTTAGGAAAGCATCACAGGTCGAGCTTTCCAAGTCGTCCGAGTCGGAGCAGTAGCTCTATTTTTGAGTTGTTACATATAGATATATGGGGTCCGAGTCGTGTTCCCGATCATCAGGGACACAGGTTTTATCTTGTGGTAGTGGATGATTTCTCGCGTGTGTCATGGGTCTTTCTTTTGAAAAATAAATCTGAAGCAGGAAATGTGATCAAGAATTTGCTTAATGAAGTACACAATGTTTTCTCTTCCTCTGTCAAATATGTTCGGACGGATAATGCCCTTGAATTTTGTACACGCTCACTTTCACAATTCCTCTCATCAAAGGGTATTATTCACCAAACCACTTGTGCATATACCTCACAACAAAATGGTGTGGCGGAAAGAAAGCATCGCCATCTCTTGGATATTACTCGAACATTGTTGATTCAGAGTTGTGCTCCTATTTCATTCTGGGGCGATGATGTTCTTACTGCTTGTTATCTGGTTAACCGGATGCCATCTTCAGTCCTTGGTGAGAAGATACCTATCTCCCTTATTTTTCCAGACAAGGAGTTATTTTCTTTGACTCCGCGTGTCTTTGGTACTGTGTGTTTCGTACATCGTCTATCTCCTGGGCTTGACAAGCTCTCTCCTAGAGCAGTCAAGTGCGTCTTTGTTGGATACTCCAGGACTCAGAAGGGTTACCGGTGTTATGATCCTGCAACTAAGAGATACTTTGTGAGTGCTGATGTCACTTTCTTTGAGTCTGTCATGTATTTTTCTCCTGCAGGTGACAGAATGGTACAATCCACTACCACTGATGACATTTATGTTCCTCCACCACCTACAGTGAGTACACCTGGGTCTCCTGTGCCCGCCTCCACGCCTGTATCACCTCCATCACCTCCACCTCCACCCAATCCACGGCTTATCATATCACCGTTACCGAAATTCTATACGCACCGGTCAGGTCCTGCTCAGACCACACAACAGTCGATCATCCCGCCTCAGGTATGTTCAGATGGCATTACTACTGACGGGTCAGGTTTGGTACATGTGCAGGATCCTTCAGTACAGGCAGATACTAGCCCATCTTGCACAGCAGATGATGATCCTGATGTTCCGATTGCTATTCGGAAACAGAAGCGGCAATGTGCCGCTTATCCGTTTGCTTCACAGGTTTCTTTTCATCGTCTCACAGGTGATTTTCAGAGATTTGCCACAGCTTTGTCTTCCGTGGATATACCACGGACATACCAGGAAGCTTTGCAGAATGAATGCTGGCGATTGGCAATGGAAGAAGAAATGAGGGCCCTGCAGTCTCGTGGCACATGGTCTTTGGTCCCTGCACCTTCTGATGCATCCGTTGTGAGCTGCAAATGGGTCTTTACAGTTAAATACCATGCAGATGGAACCTTGGATAGGTACAAAGCACGCTTGGTCGCTCGTGGGTTTACGCAAACTTACGGTGTGGACTACATGGATACATTCTCTCCAGTGGCGGGACATTCTACCCTTCGTATTCTCTTATCTGTTGTTGTGGTCTGTGATTGGAGTATATCTCAACTAGATATCAAGAATGCATTTCTGTATGGAGACTTGCAGGAGGAAGTCTACATGCAGCAGCCACCTGGGTGTACTGCTGAGGGGGAGAAGCAGATGGTCTGTAGACTTCACAAAGCAATATATGGCCTCAAACAGAGCCCTAGAGCATGGTTCCAGAAGTTGTCCAACCTGATTGAGCAACAAGGATTCAAGAGGTCAAATGCCGATCACTCATTGTTTGTCCAGAAGTCATCGGCAGGTACGGTTGTTATTATGGTCTATGTGGATGATATTCTTGTTACAGGAGATGATGCACAGGGAATAGAAAAGGCGAAGGCATTCCTTGGCCGTCAGTTTGTTACAAAAGATCTTGGGACCCTGAGATACTTTCTGGGGTTAGAATTTGCAAGGAATGCACAGGGTTTGGTAATGACCCAACGAAAGTATATTACAGACTTCCTGACTGAGACTGGCATGGATGGTTGCAAACCATCAAGTATTCCTATGGATCCCAGCGTGAGGCTGTATGATGGTGATACTGATGAAGTAGATAAGAGGAGATATAGAGAGATGGTGGGCAAACTCCTCTATATCACCATAACTCGCCCAGACATTCAATTTGCAGTTAGCAGGGTGAGTCAATTTATGGAGCAGCCGAGACAGGTTCACATGGATGCTATACACATGATACTGAGGTATCTAAAGTCTTCTCCAGGTTCAGGGCTGCTATTCAGAAAGGGCACGGACTTATCTGTCTCAGCATGTGCAGATGCAGATTATGCAGGATGTCCTAAGGACCGAAAATCAACCTCAGGGTTTGCAGTGTTTGTTGGAGGCTCTTTGGTTTCTTGGAAAAGCAAGAAACAAACTGTTGTGGCAAGGTCCAGTGCCGAATCCGAGTATAGGGCCATGGCTCAAGCCAGTACGGAAATGATGTGGGTTCGCTCAGTACTAGAAGATGTACATGTAGCTGTACCTCTACCTATGAAGCTTCAGTGTGACAATCAGGCAGCATTGTTCATTGCCAACAATCCAGCTTTTCATGAAAGGACCAAGCATATTGAAGTTGACTGCCATTATACTAGGGACTTGATCCAGAGAGGATTGATATCTACTGCACATGTAAGCTCAGGAGATCAGACTGCAGATGTATTTACCAAGCCACTGCTCAGAGGACCATTTCAGAGATGTTCATCCAAGCTGAGCATGATAGATATCTATGCTCCACCTTGAGGGGGAGTGTAGAAATAGTTAGTAGTGTTATTATCTCTTTATGTAGTTTGTCGTTATTTCTTTATTTTCTATAGACCTCTCTGTAATTTACCCTTTAGGTCTCTCCCTATATAAGAGAGCCTAGGGTTTTCTGAATAAACAACGAAGTCTCTTTTCCCAACATTAATAAATCATTTATTAATTCAAGCTCCAAAATTTTACTCTTGAATAAAGAGGAAAGAAGAGAGCCACCTTCCAAAAATAAGGAAAGGAGATAGCCTCCTTCCTCATTTGGAGGGCGGGCATCCACCTTGAGATATGGAGAGAGATTTTCTCTGATCTCTTTAACGTAATATCATTGCGTTAAATTTTTATTCATAAAATTATTTATCGAGAAAATCTCATCAGATATGGTATGCATGGTCTTCAATTCAAATAATCCATATCTTGATTAATAGATTCTGTTAGAGTATTTGGTAGTGCGCCATGTTGAGTTGTAGCAGGGTAAATGGATCCTGGAGAAGATCCATTTACCCCATTATGTGTTTAGTCCCACATGGACCAACGGTGGGACTTGGAGGCACTGGGAAGGCTATATAAGGAGCCCCAGACCTCTTGTACTCATTGAGAAATTCTAATAGAATATCCGCCCCGTTGAGGGCTTCTCCTGTGGTTTCATCCCGCTCCTCACGGAGTAGAGTTCCACATAAAAATCTTTGTGTTCTTCGTGATTATTCTTCTTTATTATGTTATTCTGCTTCCGCTTTCTATTTTATAACATGGTATCAGAGCGGGTTCGATTCTCGGAGTTTTTATGCTCGATGGTTGTTTAAGATTCGATTTTGGTTAAAGATTATTCTCGAGAATCGATTTTTTTTCAGACTCGGTTCTAGGGTTCAATCTTGTGAATCCAGTTGCAGCCAGGGATTCCCATTCTTGCTCATGGCGGCAAAACCCTAGCCGAAATTCTCATGAGGAGAACCCTAGCCGCCCTAGCCACGTCTCCAGATCTCGCTCAGGCGATGCGAGAAGGCCCTGGTGTTCTTCTCCAGGCGCCGCACCATCCTTCCCAGGCGGCGAAGTCCTTCCTCCAAGCAGCGAGTCCATGCGCATAAAACTTCCGTGCGCCTCTCTCCTCCCCTTCATCACACGCAAACCCGGCGCGACTCGTCGAGCGTAGGCGACTCTCTGCAACAAGCGGCCCGCGGCCCTCGCAGCCCTCACTGGACCTCTGACGACGAGCTCCAGCAGCAACTCCCCAGATCTCGCCTCCAAGTCCAGGCGAACCCACCAGGTGCGACCGCGATATCAAAGCGGCGCCGCATCTCCGCAGGCGGCCAGGCGATGCCGCCCCTTCCAGGCGATGGAGGCTTCAGTGCCTCTCTCCCTCTCTTGGCGCAAGATCGCCCAGTGCAGCCGACGCCTCTTGGAGCGCACCCCAGGGCGGCGCCATCCTCCAACATTGGGGCGGCGGTCTTTCACAGGTGGGTTCCCACGTTGGGAACCCTAAGAAGGGGCAGCGGCGGTTTTGAAAGGGTTTCCCAATCGTGGGAACCCTAGGCCAGTTGTCTTTTTTTTAAAAAAAAAAAGAGGTTTATTTGGTTGCCGGCCCAAGTGAGCTGGAAATGTTTCCATGTTAAAAAAATTGAGGGGGAGAGAGATTTGGTCCACAGTTGGGCCGACATTCAAGTTTGAAAAAAAAGAAAAAAAAGAGAGGTGGATTGATTAAAAAAAAGGGAAAAAAGGCGCGTACAATAAAAAGCCGTACGCAAAGTTTTGCAAAAAAAAGGGTTTTGAGGAAAAAAGGCGCGTACAATAAAAAAAAGGAGAAGCCGTACGCATAGTAAAAAAAAATCTTTTAAAGAGTCGCATACAAAGAAAAGCAGTATGCAATTTAAAAAAATGCAAGAAAAGCCGTAAAAAAAAAGATGAAACGGCTTATAAAAAAAAAGGGATGACGGCTTTAAAAAAAAGCCGCAAGATTCATGTTCTTGTTCTTTACCCCCTATTTATCTTGTCTTCTCCCAACTTTGTCGTTGTCAATTTCCGACAAGTATGGGAGAAAGTGGGAGTATATATGTAGAGTCACAGGTCTTGTATTCCAGATGCAGATTCAGCTTTCCAGACTGATCAGATTTCAGACTCTACGGTTCATATCCAGTTTCAGACTCGACAGCAGATAGTTTTGAGTCTCAGTTTCAGACACGCACGAGTGTGCGGTCATTTGTCAGATGAGCATATGTTGCCATCATTGTCAGAGGTCCCCATCATTCTTCTAGTTGTCAGGCCAGAGTTTTCATGTGAGCCATAGGGACTCCAGAGCAGAGGACCATTCCCTTGAGGGCAAGGGTTTTCATGTGGTATCATAGGTACACCAGAGCAGTGCACCATTCTCTGAGCCAGATGGGAGAGACCCAGTTCTCCGACGAGGAGACTTCAGGCGCAAGTTCAGACTCGATGGTCAGGTTCCGAGTCTTCAGTTGACTCACACTCCAGCCCGTTCGTCCTCCTCACCTGCACGACATGAGAAGCAACGTCCTCGACTGCAGCATGTGCGCGTTGGGTTGATATTGTCCGTAGTGTCCTGTAGCGTGAGTTGAGTTTCTTTCTGTTTGTCCAAGCTGAGCATTGCATGCTCCAGCTTGAGGGGGAGTGTTAGAGTATTTGGTAGTGCGCCATGTTGAGTTGTAGCAGGGTAAATGGATCCTGGAGAAGATCCATTTACCCCATTCTGTGTTTAGTCCCACATGGACCAACGGTGGGACTTGGAGGCACTGGGAATGCTATATAAGGTGCCCCAGACCTCCTGTACTCATTGAGAAATTCTAATAGAATATCCGCCCCGTTGAGGGCTTCTCCTGTGGTTTCATCCCGCTCCTCACGGAGTAGGGTTCCACATAAAAATCTTTGTGTTCTTCGTGATTATTCTTCTTTATTATGTTATTCCGCTTCCGCTTTCTATTTTATAACAGATTCCTTTGAACAATCCTCTGGTCTTCCCTGACCCCTCATGTGTATTAAGAATCCAACTTCTTACACCTTAGTGAATTGATTCACTTCCTCTTCATGTCTTCAATTCAACACAAATGCTTTTCCCATTTTATTTTCGATGCCATAACAAATAATTAACTAATGATCTCAGTACATTAATACATCCTTTCATGGTTGGTATTGTATTTGGAGAAACTTTAGTTAATTGGAAGAGCCATATTTGGAAACCAAGGGAATATATAGTATTACAGTAGGGCTAGTGTTAGAAAACTAAGATAAGATTGTTGAGAACATGCACATGCACAAGAACTCTCAGGTGAATGGTCAAATCATATCTATGACGGAGAAATTGAAGCTTGTAGCTACAGTGTAGACGATCTGCGCAATGGGGTCATCTTCATAGCAGAGAGGTTTTATGTGGAAAATGTGATTCGTTTTGCTAGATCTCTCTTCTAGACCTGTTCGATGTAATGCTATTAGGTTTATCTCAATATATTTTGGGTGGATACCATTACAATAGTTCCTCCTTTTGGTTTTAAGATAAGCATGTACCTACGCATGTCGAGTCGAGTTAGAGCCTTAGGCACGAGATGCCTGAGTTCATTATACGATCCAAAAGATATTTTAGCTGAAACTCAATTGTGAATTCCAGAAAATTATCATTCTTCTTGGATTATGAAATGTCTACTCTTTGATTTTCCCACGTTGCATGACTACTCAAGCACCTTTGTTTCCACCGGGTTACGAACACACACCACAATTTTTTGCTCATGTTTTATTCTCTCCATGTGATATTGAGAGATCTCGATCTTGATCTTTAATGTGAGTTTCGAGGACGATGTGGTGTGACACACAAAGTTGCATGATTATACGTTAGATCTTAGGAGTAAC
The DNA here is from genome assembly GCA_037367405.1 of Ottelia alismoides. Taxonomy (NCBI): domain Eukaryota; kingdom Viridiplantae; phylum Streptophyta; class Magnoliopsida; order Alismatales; family Hydrocharitaceae; genus Ottelia; species Ottelia alismoides. Next base: position 44,540 of record JAZKJV010004027.1, on the reverse strand, counting down.
ACATTAGGACGTTATACATCAGTATTATGAGGGCATTGTTTTTTATCAGGGAATCCCTTTTAAGGTATATGGATCATTGTATGGATATGTTTAACCTTCCACCATGTATATATTGGGTGTACCCCTTTGTTAATTATTAGTAGTGCATCCTACGGTTCTTAATTATTATTCATTGTAACTCTATTGTGGGCACTTTTTTATTTTCTCCTTCCTCTGGAATAGTTAATTATTAGTACTGGGATCATTAGTTAATTATTAGTAGTCCTTAATTATTAGTAGTTAATTATTAGTATTAGTTAATTATTAGTATTAATGTACTGGGAGCATTAGTTAATTATTAGTAGTCCTTAATTATTTTTCCTATATAAGGACTTGTAGACCTCTGGAATAAGACAAGCTTTTTCATTATTTCTTTGTTCTCCACATGGTATCAGAGCAGTGGTCCTAGACCGGTGTTCTAATCTAAAATTCTACCGTCACCACCAGCCTTAAGATTATCACCTACTGTCATTGTTGATCTGTGCCTTCTTCAGACGCCACTGCACCTTCGCTCGGAGCCCTAGGTGTTTGTCGCACCTCTGCCCGGAGCTCCGAGCCCCATCGCACCTCCGCCCGGAGCTCCAGGCTCCGTTGCGCCTCCTCCCAAAGGCCCAGGCATCACCCTGGTGTACGGCTGCGCCGCCTCCAAGCTCTCCGGGCATTGTTGCGGCTTTGCCCAGAGCCTAGGTGTTGCCATGTTGTACTGCTGCGCAACCGCCAAGCCCTTCAGTTGTTCGTTGTTGCGCCTGGGTCGTCCATGCACCACCTCCAGCTGTTGCACCTCTACCTAGTACTCCAGGCCTCGACTTCCTCTGTAATGTCCTGTTAGGACTCCATGATGCTTGAGTAAAACTATCTGAACTATCTCGGTCACTTGTTCTTCCTTATTTGTGTGATTACCATGGCATCTGTAGAGCCCAAGCCACTGTACGCGACTTCTTCTATGATGGTACAAGGCACACCTATCAAACTAAAGCCTTCAAGAACTATGTACCTTGGTCTCTATCATTCAAGTGTTTATTGATGGTTAGCGAAAGAACTGTCCTCAGTGAAGATCCGTCCAAGGAGACAGATAAGGACTATGATACCTGGTACGTGGACAACTGCCAAGTGATCACGTGGATGACCAATAGCATTGATCTGAACATAGCTTCAAACCTTCTTTACAAGGAGACGACAAAGGCAGTGTGGGAGAGCCTTGAGAATACTTACTCTCAAAAGACGACCAAGTCCAGACTTTCAGACATATACACACGGATTTAGTCTGCAAATCAAGGAGATGCATCCTTGATCGAGTACTATCGACTACTCACAGGCCTGTTTGAGGAGCTTCTTATTTTTCAGCATGCTTGTTGTGACAAACAGATAGGAGAACGTGCAGAGTGGCAGGTATATCACTTCTTATCAGGATTGCATCCGTGATACAAGCCAGTGAAGGACCAATTTCCGATTGTTGCAGCTCTACCCACTCTTGAGATCATCTTTGGTCGACTACAGGAACTTGAATCTCCTTCACCCCCTCTATCTGTTGAGACTACAACACATTTTGCTAGAGGACAATCCCACTACCAAGGGGCACGTGGACATGAATTTGGTTGTGGTCGTGGTCATGAGTTTGGATGCGGACGTGGACGTGATTTTACTATTGCCCGCTATCCAGCATGCACACATTGTGGATGCTTGAATCATCCATCAGAATGTTGTTGGGCAAAGTTTGGCATGCCTCCGAATGCCAACAATGCCTATGAGACAGCCTTATCTGATGGCACTTATGATACTGCAGACACGTCTCATGATCAACCATCTGGTGACAGTCAGACTTCTTTTACTGCATCTGAGTATGCTCGTCTTGGACAACTGCTACAGAACTCTGCTAGTGACACTACTTTTCTGCTCCTGATGCTAGTATGGTCACTACATCAGGTACAATTGCCAGCTCTGCCTACATATCATTGACACGGGTGCCTCAACTCATCTGATGGGAGAAGGTAGTCTTCTCACCTCTTCACGGTCATCTTCCGTTGTGAAGATTATTTGTGTTGCCAATGGAGCTCATTCACATATTATTGTTGTAGGCACTATGGAGTTTTCCTCTAAACTCCGACTTACCGGAGTTCCTTGCACTCTTGACTTTCCTCTTAGTCTATTATATGTTCACAAGCTGTACACTGAGCTTAACTGTCGAGTTATATTTGATGAGTTTTGCTGTTATTTTTAGGACATCCGAACGAGACAGATTTTTGGTGGGGGACGTGAGAAGAACGGTCTTTATTATCTTGACATTCCTGTTGATTCTCGTTTTACTAGCGCTTTGTCAATCTCTGTTGATCCTCTTCTATGGCATCTTCGTCTCGGCCATCTGTCTGCCAAAGTACTCTGTTTAATGTTCCCCGAACTCTCTATGCTCAAGCATTTTAAGTGGAGGCATGTCAATTCGGGAAACATCATCGAGCGTCGTTCCCTGCTCGTACTGAGCTTCGGCTCAAAGTTCCTTTCTCTTTAGTCTATTATGATATTTAGGGATCTTGTCCAGGGATCGCCATATCGCGATATATCGTCGATATATCGGTATCGACAGGTCACCGATATATCGCCGATATGGACGATATCGAATATCGACAGGAGAAAATGCCTTGGTGGATACCGGGTTTCGGCGATATGCGTCGATATATCGCCGATATATCGGCGATATATCGGTATCGACATTGTATCGAAACGATATCGATACCGATATTTCCTTCCTTGATCTTGTCCAGTCCGTACTCTAAGTGGACATAAGTATTTTGTTGTTTTTGTTGATGATTGCAGTAGGTCATCTTGGGTATATCTTTAAAGAACGTTCGGAAAATAATAATATTGTCAAAATTTTCTTTCGTTATGTCAAGAATATTTTCTCCTCTGGTATATAAATTTTCCATTCTGATAATGCCTTGAAATTCACCCAAAATGACGTAACAAACTTCTTTCCATCTCAAGGTACCATACATCAAACCTCATGCTCATATACATTGATGAAGCCACATTTCATCATCTTTATTCTATCATTTTGGCATCAAAAACCCTAGCAAATGCGTGTAAATACCATTAAATCCATCATCTTAGTATTCATGCATGTGCATCCAATTAATGTATTAAATACTGTAATTAAAGCCAAAATTATATAATAAATAAAAGAAAAGAAAAAGAATAAAATATTGTAAATATTTTATGACCCAAAACCTCGAGACCTAGGCATCTAGATGAATAGGTCGACAAGGAATAAAGTAGGGGGAGATAAAGGTCAAAATACCATCAAAATACCTTTTGATTCTATTCATTCTTTATTCATTTTGAGACCTATTTTTGGTTCTACTTTTTGTACATCAAATAAAGAAACTTTGTACATGAAAGTTGTAGATAATTAAATAAAGAAAAATTCAAAATTGATTTCACTTAAAAATAATATACAGATAAAAAGTTGTGGTCTGAATTAGATTCCAGAACTCTAACTTCCCAGACCTGTATCTTGCAAATAAAAACTCGAAATATATCAAACTCATCTTTAATTGTATATAGAATAAAATAAGCTATTTAATGAAGGTGGTTTCGTATTTTTCGGAGTTACGGTTTGAAAGTTGAGTTTTGGACCCTTGTTGTATACTTGTACAGACTAAAATATTCGATTTATTATTTATTTTTTATTGTTGTATTTTTATATTTTTACAATTTTTAAATATTATTTATAATAATTTTGTACATTAAAATCAGAAGAAAAACCCAAAAGAGATACAGAATAAAATTTATGTATATAGAACACATAGGTATTATACCTATATACATTCCTATATAATACATATTTTTATTGTATTAAATATACAAAATAATTCAGAAAAATAAAATAAAAATATATTTATGCGTATAAAAGTATTTTATAATTTTATAAAATAATAAATAAAAATAATAAAATCAAAATACACAAAATAAAAATAAAAGAATAAAATGCATAGGTAATACACCTATAAAGGGCATAATAGGCAACTTATACAAATATATCTCATAAAATAATTAAAAATCAGAATAAAATACTACATAAAATAATAAACATTTTTTATTCAATAACCAAAATTTAATTCAGCCATTTTCTATTTTTAATCGAATTAATAAAACGATTTTCCAGGGTTTTTCCTGGTTGATCCACGTGGACCAAGCAGGTGCAAACCCTAGTTGACCCCGGTCAACTAGGTGTCCTAGCCCCCAATGCCTCTTGCCAGTCCTTCCCGAGACCCGTTCTTCTCGATTTTTTCGCCATCATTGCGTTGCTCGAGAGAGGAGGACGTCTTCATGAAACTTGTTCCCTGTAGTACCAGGATCCTCGCCGGCCTACTAGATCTTCCTAGATCTTCTTCGCGCACTCGTGATCCTGCCTCGAAGTCCGTTGTCTCGCCACTCTTCAAATATCCACCCGCCACCTCCATTTTCGATTTTGAACGCCTCTCTCCATAGGATTAGCTCCCTTTTCATTCTCAATAGCAAGGAGGAAGTGACAGCTCTCCATTGCGACCTTCTGGAGGGTCGAGCGACGCCTGAGGCGCTTCCACCACCTCCCCCTTCGCCGGCGGTCGAGGTATCTTTCCCTCCGGTGTTCCACCGTCGAGGTAGCCCCCTTTCGCCTTTATTTCTCTCGCACTTAGTTCGCCGTAGTGCTAGGATCATTTCACCTCCATAAATTTTCACTCCAATCGATCAAATCATCTCATCAGACCCCCTCGTCGGAGCGCACCTCCGACCGTGCTCCCAACCACCGCATCACGCTACCTTGTCGCCACCGCGGGGTCCAGGCAACTTGCCCTGGACCCTCTCACTTTGCTTTGCAGGTCAACCACCTTTGACTCGAGCCTGGGAGCTATTTTGTGACTCGCCGGAGTTCAGCTGAGCCCCATAGCTCCGCCGCCCTCTTCTGCGAGCCTCGGCCACTGCCGAGGCATTTTGAAGCACTCAGGAGATAGCCCAGACCTCAGGGAGCCGCCAGCCTCATTTTGAAGCCAAGAAGTCCACCGGAGGAGGAGCAGCACCTCGGAGAACCTCGGCTCGCCGGAGTTCCTTCGCAGTTCTTGCTCCGACCTTCACATCCGTCGGATCGAGGAGGAGTTCCAGCTCGCACAGCAACCGTTGGATCGCGTCCAGTCTCCACCTTCATATCTTCACCCGAGGATCTATTCTTCGTCGTCCAACGCGAAGCGTCATCGGCCGTCAGATTGTCGACACGTGGCAAGTGGAATCGCATCAGCCGTCGGATCGCGCCGAGTGGGGTATTTTGCAAACTCTACCCTGGGCGTTTTTGTATTTCATAGTTAGTCTATAAACTTTCAGGGGTAGTTTTAAAAAGTTTTGTAATAATTATAATTAGACCCCTGAACTTTCTATATTTGCATTTAGGTCCTTGCCGCGTCACCTCACGTGCCGGTGCGCATGAGGTGAAGGGCATTTTGCAGAAGGACTCTCGGCCAGTTGGATATTTAGTTTCAGTCCATAAACTTTCACATGCAGTGTAATATTTTTGGAACATTTGCATTGAAACTTCCCGAGATTATTGGAAATTACTTTTAGGTCCTTCAAAGCACGTGCCAGTCACGTGCCGTGGTGGGTTATTTGCAGAAAGACCCTCCCGGGTTTGGTTATTTGTGATTGGTCAGGAAATTTGTATTTTAGTTATAAAGTTTGTGTAAAAATTGCAAGCGTGCCCTGGAACTTTTGACTATTCGCATTTAGTACACCTGCCAGGATTGTAGTTTTTGTATACTTGTCTATTTATTTCACGCATCATATTAACTTCAAAAATTACCTAAAAATTTGCATAAGCTCCTGTTCACTTGCTGATCCACGCCATATTTTTGCATTGCATTTTTGTTGCATTTTTATATTTATTAAAAATCAAAAACATGCATTTGTCTTACTGTTGCATTAGAAAACCCATAAAAATTAGCAAAATATTTTGAAAAATTCCAAAAAAAACTATATTTCGTGTGTTTTATCATCTACTAGTGTCAGTCCAAAAACCACTAAGAATTTCAAAAGAAAAATCTTAAAAATTAGAAAACTCTAAAAATCTTTATAAAAATCAAAAAAATCATAGAAAATTCAGAAAAATATAAACCCAGTTGTTGTTCTTCCTTATTTTATTGTCTATATTTTAAAATTAATTTGAGGAATTTTGGATACTGTTTAGTATTTTTCATCCTCATTTTGATTTCGGCCAGCAACCTAGTCCGTTGTTTACCCTTATTTTGATATTCAAAAATACCAAAAATATTTTGAAAAACCCCCAAAAATCATAAAAACAGTAGAAAACTATAAAAAGACCAAAAAGATTTTATTTTCCACTTTTTGAGCATTTTTCACAATTTTTATAAATACCTTACCCCCTCTTATCTTATATTGTATGTATATTCCTACATTGAAAAAGAAAATATAAAAATTATAAAATATAAAAAGAAAATACAAAATCAGTAAAAAAATCAAAATACAAAATTAAAAATTAAAAATAAAAAAATATAAAAATTAAAAACCCACAAAAACATTTGCTTTGCATAGTGTAGACAATCACACACATTCACACACACACACACACACACACACACTTGTTGATCTACCCTGCCTTGCTCCCTGTGTTCGAACTCTCTACGTACTTGCTTCTATACACCATTTATGTAGAGTTAAAAATAAATTTTAACTTCATATTTGCTTGTCATTTCTTGATATTTCTAGTGTGGGTTAATTGTTGATTTTAGTTGGATTTCTGAGTGGTCGACACTTCGACTGAGTTCCCGCTTTGTGTGGAACTTAAGACCGCAGAAAACGGCTAAATCATACATCCCAACAAAAGTGGATAGCAGAGAGAAAAATCTGACATCTCCTAAATATTGCCCACTCACTTCTTACTCAGATGAAAGTTTCTAAAACATATTGGGGTGATGTTGTTCTAACTGTTGTCCATCTTATCAATAAAATTCCATCTCCAACCCTAAATGGATCCACCCCCTTCTCTTTGGTTTATCCAATTGAGTCACCCTTTCCCCTTCCCTTGTGAATCTTTGGATGTGTGTCCTTTATTCATAATTTTCTTATTGCAAACAAACTTTCTCCTCGTGTAATCAAATGTGTCTTCCTTGGTTATTCTCGTACTCAAAAAGGTTACATGTGTTATGATCCAATTGGGCATTGCTATTATATCTCTGCAGATGTAACCTTTTTTAGCAGACCAGTTTCTTCAATAAATTTGGATCTCCCACCTCCGCCCATTATCTATAAATGCAAACAAATATCTTCACCACCAGATGTTCCTTTACATATTCATTTGTTGTATGATGATATGCCTTCTACAAGTGTCCCCTCCACTGCTATCCTGGACGATCCTCAGGAGCTTCCAATTGTTGTATGCAGAACTAAGAGACAATGTACTTATCATCCCATATCTCGTTTTACTTCTACTGCTAGTTTGTCTTCCATTGACAGACGATATATTGATGCTCTCAAGACTATTTCTATTCTGAGAGACCACCATAGTGTTTTGCAAAATTCAGGATGGCAACAGTTCATGAATGAAGAGAGGATGCTCTTATTTTCAAGGGGACATGGAATCTGGTGCAATGTCCCGAGGGGACTAGACCTGTGGCATGCAATTGGGTATTCACGACCAAGCAGACACCAGATGGATCCATTGACATATTGAAAGCACGTCTTGTGAACAAAGGCTTTACACAGACATATGGAGTAGATTACTTTGAGACATTCTCACCGGTTGCATGAATGGGATCAATAAGGACTATACTTTCAGTGGAAGCTAATAAGGCATGGCCTATCTTTCAGTTGGATGTGAAAAATGCATTCCTATATGCTGATCTTGATGAGGAGGTGTACATGATGCAGCCTCCAAGTTATGAAGTCGAGGGGGAGTGTGTATGTCGACTTTGCGATGCCATATATGGTTTGAAGCAGAGTCCAAGGGCATGGTTTGGCAGACTTACTACAGATATCAGCACTCTTGGCTTCTAGAGAATAACCTCTGACTATTTTGTGTTTGTCAGAAGATGAACAACTTGTATTGTTATATTTGCAGACTATGTGGATGATATGGTTATCAAAGGTGATGATGATAAAGGTATACTAGAGACCAAGGCCTTCCTCCAGAAGGTGTTTGTTACTAAGAACCTTGGACCACTATGCTACTTTTTATGCATAGAAGTACTACGCACTAGAGAGGGCCTTCATCTCTCGTAGAGGAAATACTGTTAGGACATCCTTACTGAAGCGGGATTACTTGGATGCGAGCCCTCTAGTATTCCTGCAGATCCAAAGAAACACTTAACATCCTCTGATCCTATCTTCGAAAACGTTACTCGAAACAAGAGCCTAGTTGGCGAACTTCTTTACCTTACTGTCACCAGACCAGATATTTCTTATGCGGTGAGTAGATCTAGACAACACATGAAGCAACCTTGTTACAATCACCAGCAGGATGTTCTTTAGATTCAACGATACCTGAAGAAATCACCAGGACGTGGCCTCTTTTATGGGGTAAATGGGTACACCGATGTTATCGCATATGCTGATGTTGATTATGCAAATTCGTCGGAGGATCGGCGCCCCACCACATGATATTCTATGATGGTTGAAGGAAACCTTGTTATTTGGAGAAGCAAGAAGCAGACTGTTGTATCCAGATCCAGTGCAGAAGATGAGTACAGGGCAATGGCTCAAGCTACCTGTGAGATCACATGACTATTGACTTTTCTACAAGAACTCGGTATTGTTGTCACTACTCCTATTTCACTGTACTCTGACAATAAAGCTGCTACATATATTAACATTACCACGAATCCTGTGTTCCATGAGCGAACTAAGCATATAGAGATTGATTGCAATTTTGTCTGTGATGCTGTCAGGATTGGAAGGATTAATACTGCTCACATCAACACAGATCTTCAGCTTGCAGATGTATTCACGAAGGCCTTATCCAAGAAGCGCCTTTCATGGATTGTTTCCAAGTTGGGCATGACTGATAAATACGCTCCAACTTGAGGGGAGGGTGGTAGTAGTGCATCCTACGGTTCTTAATTATTATTCACTATAACTCCATTAGGGGCACTTTTGTATTTTCTCCTTCTTTGAGCTTTCTAGGGTTTTGTCCTATATAAGGACTCCTAGACCTCTGGAATAAGACAAGGTATTTCATTTTGTCTTTGTTCTCCACATTAATAATTAAGTGGAATATATAGAAAACAATGTTGCTTATGTGCATTAGATTGTCCCATGTCTTTGTTTTTACATGTTGTTAAGAAGGGTCTTCCATGCATGGCCTTAAATATTGATGTCGACGTCTTTTTGCCAAACCTGAAAACCAGCATATCACCGCTGACATGTCGACAGAATCACTAAAAGTCACTAAACAACAATACCAAAGCCTTTTCCTACATTTAGTAGAGTCGACTACATAGATTCCTTGCCTCTATCAAATCTATCTTGGGTCATTCTTGAGCTTAGATCCAAATAACTAAGATCCCTTCATATAGTCTCATTCCAACATTTCTTGGCCTTCCTCACCCTCTCTTAGTCGGCTCAACATCTCATATCTCGTGTCTTTTAACCAGTGCATTAACTAATCTTTTTTGCTAATGGTCAAACCATCTTAAGTAGTTTTCTCTCATCTTATCCTCTACCGAAGCTACACTAACTTTTCTTCTGATCGCATCATTCCGAATATGATCTTTTCGTGTCTGACCACACATCCACATTAGCATTTTAGTTCCAAAAATTGCTTAAACATGTATAAAATTTATGTTTTCTGAAATTAAACTTTCTAATGTTCTCTAGTTAATAAAGAAGATATAAATACTTGTGTATTTGCTAAATAAGAGGTCTAGGTACAAGTTTTATAGTAATATTGTCATCATAATCACCGTGCAAAATTATATTCCGTATTGATAAGGCGTGCAATTAGAAGTTTAGTCATGTAAAATGCATAAATAAATTGGAATATTGATTAACACTATCTCATAAACTCAAAATTTATAAGATACCAATACAATAGTAAGAATACTTACCATGTAAATAAGCTGAAGAAAATTTCTTACTCATCAGAAGTTTGAATTCAAGCTACATAAACATAGTAGTATCATCATAAAAATCTAAAATAAAAAATCTATATTGAACACATGCATACTATATACCATATTAATCATATATGTCATAAACTTGTTGTCGAGAATTTTGATATGCCTTAAATCATCAAAATCTATCTATTCAATCGGACACATTTGTTAGGTGGTCATGTAAATATATATTTTGAGAACTAAGGCTTGTGTTTGGACATATAATATACATTATGACCAACATGTGTGTTCACAGAGAATATATGGGTGAAAAAAAGGAAAGATATCCACCAAAATCAACCCCATTTCTCTTATAATTTGAAGGAAGATGGTGATATATTGTTGATATAATGCCAAATCACCGACATGTCGACGATATATCATCGATTCCTAAGAAAAAGATAGAGCAATCCTTTCTGTATTGTCGATTTGGCATACCAAAATAACGACAATATTTGCAAAATTTAAGGCAGTGCTTCCATGCACCTTGTGTTCCAGTATCAGATTCAATTGGATCAAGAGTTTATCCTTTTTAAGAAAGCTTCTATATATGTGGTACATGTTTAGGGCATCCATAATTTGGGGGTGGGGTGTGAATCGTTCGAAATCTTCACCCATGTATCTATCTCCCACGAAAGAACAACCTCTATTTTCCATTGAGCATTTTTTGTAGGATCCCTATCACTAAGTCATTACCATTAATCAATCAACTTATCACATATCATTGATCATTCTTTCTACACATTAGTCTGCACTTAGGTTACCCAAGGGTTCATTGTTGCGATCATAGTACGAAAAACAAATGCCTTGAGGTGAGGCGGGTCCATTTGGCCTCGAGGTATGTACCTCGGTCAAATTCTGTAAGGAGCATGCCTCAGATGGCTAAGGCATAGCCAAGGCAGAATGCTTTGAGTCAATGCATTTTGCGGGGGCGTTTCAATTGTTTGGAGCATTTTATTGCTAATTTTAATTATCCATTTGGCTATATGAGAAGCTTATAAAGGTATGTTTGTTTAGGACTATGTTTTAGACAAGATGAATGCCTAAATCTCATGTTTCTTTCGTGTTCATATTTACCATTAAACATGTCCAATTATTTCAGTTACTCTTAACTTTACACCTTTAATTAAACTAAAACTGAACTAAATGACAGAGCCTCCTCCCACTTTAAGTAAGGACAAGATGATAGACTACATGGATCTTGCTCAAATCCATATTAAAAGATCCGACTTTTTTTACGTTGATTGTCAACTACCTAATGAAACCTCCACAAGGGGGAATTGATCTTTGGTCTTTTGGGTGGGAGGCACACTACACTACCACCAGATGATATTATGCAAGTTCTAAAGATCATCGTCGAGAAAATTCTAGAGTTCTTGGAACCCTAATTCCGGGACGCTTCAACATTCGTGATTAGATCAAAGTTCTGCAGATCGCCCGTAATCTCTGGAAATCCGCAGCTTATCTGGGAACCCTAATTTTGGCACATATCAGTCCACGTTTCTACGATCATCGCCAGAAAAGAATTAGGGTTTCATCTTTGAAACCTTAGATCTGAGACGGAAGCAGAAAATTAGGGATCTATCCGATTAGTGCCATGCGTGTGCAAGGGCCTCCATTGTGTTCCATTCGATTTGAAGGCCTCACGCGGGAAGAAAGAGGTGATTCGCCTCCACCATGTGATGTGAATTCTCAATCCATGCGACGAGACTCATGGCAACAGGCGATAGATGGGTTCCTTTCATGGAACCCTAGTCAAATAGAGAACAGAGAGGGGCTCGATTCCCTCGAGTTGATGAAGAAGTCCTCTCTTTAGTGCTGGTCAAATACCGCATCCGCAGATGTCTCGACTCTCAACAACAACCGTCACACTCCTGGAGAGTGCACCTCTCCTCATGGACAACTCGAGACTCTTGTGCAACATCTTTGTTAGTGCTGTCTATAATGACTGATTGATCAAGAACTTGAAATTGGCTAGTCACAACGCACATCCTCTATATCGCTAGCACGCCGCTCATGGCCGAGACCAGCAGCAATGTGTGCTGCTAAGAATGTCTCCCTCCAGGCGATGGTGGTGAACTCGGAAGAGGAAGAACCCCATTGGGTGGGATGGGTTCCCTGATGGAACCCTAAATAAGAACCTTTGTGGTTCTTATTTCTTGGCCCAAGTCACGGTATTCTGTGAGTGAGGGGTGCCATGTATGCGATGAGTAGAGGATGCGATGAGTTGATGTTGTCTGTAGTGCCATGTATTTTGTGACTGATTTCTTTTTATTTATCCCACCTAAGAATTGCATGCTCCAGCCTGAGGAGGAGTGTGAGAATATGCGTTCAAGGTGGGTAACTGTATCCCTCCATGGTCCAATTATTGCATCCACAGGTTTAGTCCCACATCTTCTGTGAGCGGAACTTGATCTTACTGGTGGCACTATATAAGAAGCTCCACACCATCTGTAACTGTTGAGATAAAGTAATAGCAGAATACTCGGCCCTTGAGAGGCTTTCTCTCATGGTTTCATCTCGCTCCTTATGGAGTAGGGTTCCACGTAAAATTCCAGTGTTTGTCTATTATTTATATTTCTTTATCTCTGATACGCTTCCATATTCATCATTTTCTACAATTACCATATAAGATAAAGATCTACCGATGCCATCAAGAAGTAGCCCAATCTAAGGGTGAACCTCACACATCTTGTCTTGTGGTTGTTTCTTGCTTGCTTGCTTGTTTTAGTTTGATTAGCGTTATTTCTGCTAATGTATAATACTTACTAATTTGTCAATGAATATCCATTACTACAATAAGAATGCAATCAACTTGGCTAATAATCACATCCGACATGTTCATACTAAGCATGTTGGAGTGGATTGTCATTTTATATTGAAAATATCGATGCTGGTCTATTATGCATGTTCATGAAGTCAGAAAATCAGTTGGCTAACATTTTCGATAAGAAGCTTCCCACTGCACAACATGGGGAGAATGGGGGCAAGTTGACACCCATGCCCAACTTGGAAGGGAGAGTTGATTTTTGTACTTAGGTAAATGGATCTCGGGTGTGGATCCATTTGATACCTAAATGGACTTGAGGTCCCCAAAGAGCTCACCGGTCATATGCTTGGGTTTTAATGAAAAGAAGTTATATTATGATGCATAATAAATATCATCCAGCACTTGGATCTTCCTTGACTCCTTCCACAGTATCAAGTCAAGATATCAAGTGGCTATTGCATACTTGACTGGACCACCTTAAACTTGCTTCCCTTGCACTATGTTCTACAGAGTCACACTAACTTTTCTCTCTACTTACAGATTCTCATCAATATCAGGAAAAACTGGTATCTGAGAAACTTTTAAATTGACATTCAAGCGAAACAAGACAGAACTTCCAAGAAAACAACTGCTTATTATAACCACATTGTTTTAAAAAATGCAGGCTCCCCCAGTTGCAGAACAGAAGTTTAACAGTTGACTGATGACCACAGGTTGCATGCAAGGAAGCTCTTGATTAGTCAGATCCTTTTTTCCTGTAATTTTAGAACTTGGCTTAAGAGTGAACAATTTCACAGGCTTCTTATGTGTACAATAAGATAACTAAAAGATAATCGATGTTGATATTCTACACAATTTATCCGTCCGAGGAGCTGTAAACGATGTCCTGTTTATGCAAGCGACAAATGTTACAGACCTTGTTAAGAACCGTACTCTTGGAAACACCCTTTACCATGCTCAATATATGTATTTTGTAGAAACATTCACAAGATTCTACATCACCCATTTTGTATTCTGAAAGATTGGATTCTGTTTACACAGTTACAGCTGTAGAAGTATTTTATTTATTTCTATCAAATACAAAGCACAGTAGTTGATCTTCACAGCATGTTTATCTTTCTCATTAAATTTTCGTATTGGTCCTGCATGCTCATGGACCATAGAGTGCACTGAAGTACAAAACTGCCGGGAAATATATTTGGAGGCTCATATAGGACTCGCTCATTCTCCTGTTCTTGTGTCTTTCTCCATGGGAAGAATGTAAGAAATTTTGTCTAGGCAACTACCATATATGGTAGTTGTCAACATTATTTTTATTTTTTGTGGCTCATGATTAATTATGAAGGGATGCATCTCTTGGGAAGTTGCCTTTGGTGGTTATCTTAATGGATAGGTAACCATCATGTATTATAAGTATAGATTGGGGTCCCCTCTCCCTCAACCAATAAAAGATTGAGGATCCGTTACTCAAGCACATTGGGCAAGAGTTGAGAAGGAGAAGGAAATCCCATCATCTCGACTTCAATTCCTTAAGCAATGGCTTCCGGTTAGTGCTTCAATTCTTTAGTATGTAAGATCTATCTTTGGTTTAACCTAAAGATCTATCAATTGGTATCAGAGCCAGGTTGATGGCTTTTTATCTTGTGATTTTATGAGAAATATGTTGTATTTTTTTTCCTTCCTGAGATTGCTTCATATTACCGTTTGTCGGTGGTTTTAGATAACTTTACAATTGCACTTCTTGATGCAAATCAGTTTCTAGATATACACGTGTTTTAGAAGATAAGAGCTCATTAGATTTCATGATCCTCGCAGAGATCTCTTTGTCCCTGTATTGAAGTTTTCGATAGATTACGGTGTAATCATTGCCATATTTAATAATACCTTATAATGGTTCGGAACTTTGGGTTTCTTTCCCCATTCATCATCCGTAATCCCCATCTCAAAGATGTCCATGAATTCTCTCGTCTTAATTTTTCAATCAGATGCTATATAGCCTTCATTAATCAGTTGCATGCATAGCCTTCATTAGCTTGCAGTCGATCTTACAAAGAGAAGCGACAAGTTTGACATCGATCCCTTTTTACTTTGTTTTTTTTATACCTTGTCATCATTGCTCCAAGCAAAATCCTCCCACTAATTAAGTTATGTTTGCAATTGTCTGTTGCTTTTTTTTATTCTCTAGACTCATCAGAGATAGTTATGCATTTATCTTGTAACATACTTTTCCATCGGATTTTTTCTCTAATGTTATGGATTAGATCGATGGCTTCCAACTCTCTTGACATTAAGTTGTTAGTTTTTTTTATCAATCCATTCCAACGTTGGATTTAATGTTAAAGAGTGTCCGTCTTTTGATTTCACCATAGCATTAACTTGTGATGTAATTAACTAATCAGTGAAAAATACGTTGATGTCTACTTTGATATTAAATCCAATGTTGATTACATATTGGAAATTACTTAATTTCTGTCAAGATTGATGTCATATGTTATACAAGCGTAACGGGAGGAGTAGCCATAGCATCCGATCGTTTTGTATTGTACATATTGTTACTTTGATCAATAAGCAGTTATTGGTTAATTATCTTTGAGTAGCCGCAGCATCTAAGATAACGATATCAATAATTGCATTAAGTGGTAGAGTTCAATTATTTGAACTAATGACATCAAATTGCACCCACATGGTGGAATGAGAAAGATAATATATTCATCAATTATTCTAAATGCCCACAGGTACGGAATATTTGATGGATTTTCGGAATTTATTTGTCTCATTAATAAAAAAAATCAATTGTATATTACAATTCTTTAGCCACAGCAAGTCTTGTAATGATAGTACATTGATTTCTCAAAATATTAAATAAGTTAATATTTTGGGTTATGTTTTATTTATGCTTGAGTTATTGCTTATTGTGGCAGTCTTGTTATGAATGTTGCAGATAGTTCAGCTTTCATGTCTACTCAATTCAATGTCTTAAATTCTATTCCGATTCTACATGGGAATAATTTTTCTGAATGGAAAGAGAAAATTCTTCTTGCTTTGGGATGTATGGACCTTGACTATGCACTTCGCATTGAGGAACCAGCGAAGCCTACAGATGAAAGTGGTCAAGGTATCAAGGATTTGTATGAACGGTGGGAGAAATCCAACCGATTAAGCTTAATGATCATGCAAACTAACATAGCCAAGAATATCAAGGGTTCAATTCCTGAATGTAAGACTGCAAAGGAGTTTTTAAAATCTGTTGAAAAACAGTTTAAAACTTCAGAAAAGGCTATGGCAAGCATACTCCTAACAAAATTATCTTCTATGAAGTATAATGGTTGCACCGGGATAAGAGAGCATATAATGGAAATGAGCAACATTGTTGCTCAACTTAAAGTACTTAAACTTGATATCTCTGAGCCCTTACTTGTTCATTTAATTCTCAACACTTTACCTTCACAATATGGACCATTTAAGATTTCCTACAACACACATAAAGATCATTGGACTCTAAATGAGTTATGAGTGATGTATGTGCAAGAGGAAGATAGGCTCAAGCAAGAGAAGGTTGAGAGTGTCCATTTGGTCACTCGTAGGAAAGAGAATAAATGGAAAAGGGATGTGAAACATGCAGAAAAGAAGCCAAATGAATTTAAGAAGTCAAAATGCTTCTTTTGCAAGAAACTTGGGCATGTTAAAAAGGAATGTATCAAGTTTAAGGAATGGCTCGCCAAGAAAGGTATACATCTATGTCATGTATGTCATGAATCTAATTTCATTGATGTACCTTCTAATACTTGGTGGATTGACTCTAGAACCTCAATCCACATTTCCAACTCCATGCAGGGCTTTCCGAGCATAAGGAGACCAATGGAAAATAAGAAAAACGTATTTATGGGAAATCGCATGTCTTCAAATGTAGAAGCGATTTGAACGCAAAGACTCATTTTACCATCTAGCTATTTCTTGATTTGGAAAATGTTCTTTATGTACCCAAGTTTTCTAGAAATTTAGTTTCCATATCTAGACTTTTTAAACTTGGATACAGATTTTTATTTGATAAATTACTTTTCCAAATGTTCAAGAATGATAAGTTAATTGGCACAGGTGAATTGGTTGATAATTTGTACAAAATGCATTTAGATTCGCATTTTGAAAACAATCTCCTTGTTTACAATGTAGTTGGTAAAAAGAGAAAACATAATAGTGATCGATTATCAATGCTTTGGCATAAATGATTAGGTCACATCTCCATTAAAAGGATCAAGAAATTAGTAAATGATGGAGTAATTGATACTCAAGATTTTACTGATTCTAGTGTTTGTGTGGAATGTATTAAGGGAAAACATACCAACAAACATGCTAAAGGGTCAAGGAGAAGTACTAGTCTTTTAGAAATTATACATACTGACATATGTGGTTCGTTTCCTGTGGAATGTTTTATGGTCAAAAATACTTCATTACCTTCATAGATGATTTCTCACGTTACATGTATCTTTATCTTTTGTTTGAAAAATCAGAAGCTATAAATGCTTTTAAGGATTATCAAATAAAAGTAGAGAGACAATTAGAAAAGAAAATTAAAATTATGAGATCAGGTAGAGGTGGTGAGTATTATGGTAGGTATACTGGAGGAGAACAAAAACTTGGACCATTTGCGCGATTTCTTAAGGATGAAGGCATTGAACATCAATTTTCAATGCTTGGTGAACCGGATCAAAACGGTGTCGCCGAAAGACGAAATCGCACGTTAATGGATATGGTTCGAAGTATGATGAGTAACTCCTTATTACCATTATCCTTTTGGAGTGAAGCTCTAAAGACTGCTGTGTACATATTGAATAGAGTTCCATCAAAAGCAGTTCCATCCACTCCATTTGAGCTTTGGAAGGGATGGAAACCAAGATTGGAACACATACACGTTTGGGGTTGTCAAGCTGAGATTAGAATCTATAACCCACATGAGAAAAAATTGGATATGAAGACTACCAGTGGATACTTCATTGGTTATCCAGAAGGCTCTAAAGGTTATAGATTTTATTGTCCAAATAGAGAATCGAGTATTGTAGAATCAAGGAATGCTATATTTTTAGAAAATAGCGAGAATAGTGGGAGCAAGATGGTAATTAAAGACATCATACTTGATGAAATATCGGATTTTGTTATACCACTAGAAAGGCATGAGCAAAATATTCAACACAATATCATGGATGAGACACAACGTCAAGATATTGTTGTCCCTCAAGTCCAAGATATTCCTTTGGATGAACAAATTGTGAATCCTCCACTACCTGAGAATCAAGTTGAAACAACACCAAGTGTTCAACAAGGTGTTTTTACAACTAGATCTGGTCGCCTAGTAAAATCTACAATCTCGTTAGATTTTATAACATACCTACAAGAATGTGACTACGATACCGGAATTTCACAGGATCCAATATCATTTTCACAAGCCATGAGTGGAATTAATTCTACAAAATGGTATAATGCCTTGAGGGAGGAGATGGATTCTATGAGTGCAAACCAAATATGGGACTTGGTAGAGCTACCAAAGGAGCAAAATCTATTGGTTGCAAATGGGTCTTTAAAACGAAGAAAGATTCATTAGGTAACATTGAGAGATATAAAGCCAGACTTGTGGCTCAAGGTTTTACTCAAAAGGAGGGCATAGATTATCATGAGACTTTCGCTCCAGTATCTCGAAAGGACTCATTAAGAATAATCATGGCATTAGTAGCTCATTATGATTTAGCGTTACACCAAATGGATGTGAAAACAGCCTTTCTTAATGGAGATTTGGATGAACATGTTTACATGCAACAACCTAAGGGTTTTATTTTAGATAATGGCAAGCATTTGGTTTGTAAATTAAGGAAGCCTATATATGGACTAAAACAAGCATCTCGTCAATGGTATATTAAGTTCAACAATGCAATAACTTCATTTGGTTTTGTTGAGAACATTGTTGATAATTGTATATATCTTAAGACAAGTGGGAGTAAATATGCTTTTCTAGTCCTTTATGTAGACGACATTTTACTTGCTTGTAATGACCTTGGGATGTTGCGAGATACAAAGACGTTTCTTTCTAATAATTTTGAAATGAAAGATATGGGTGATGCTAAATATGTCATTGGCATTGAAATTCATAAAGACAGATCTCATAGAGTACTTGGATTGTCTCAAAAGGCCTATATTGATAAATTATTAGAAAGATTTGGGATGAAATATTGTTCTCCTACTCCTGCACTTATGGTAAAAGGAGATAAAAATTTTTCATTCAAATGTCCCCAAAATAATTTAGAAAAGGAACAGATGAAGAAGGGCATTCCATATACATCTATCATTGGGAGTCTAATGTATGCCCAAACATGCACTAGACCAGATATATGTTTTGCAGTTGGAATGTTGGGTAGATATCAAAGCAATCCAGGCATGGGCCATTGGATAGCGGCAAAGAAGGTCTTGCGATATTTGCAAGGAACTAAGGATTTTATGCTAATCTACCGGCATTCAGATTCCTTAGAAGTCATTGGCTATTCCGATTCGGATTATGCAGGTTGTAAGGAGGATAGAAAATCTACCTCTTGATACATTTTTCTGCTTGCTGGAGATGCTATTTCATGGAGAAGTGTGAAGCAATCACTTGTCACATCAAGTACCATGGACGCCGAAATCGTAGCATGTCACGAGGCTACTACACAAGCACTTTGGCTAAAGAATTTCATTGCGGGTCTCAAGATAGTGGATTCAATCTCACGACCATTAAAGATTCATTGCGATAATTCTGCAACCGTATTTTTCGCTAACAACAACAAGTATACGCGTGCCGGAATGAGAATCGACATTAAATATCTTGTTGTTAAAGAGAAAGTTAGAGATCATTTAGTATTGATTGAACATATAGGTACTAAGTACATGATTGTGGATCCTATGACAAAGGGTTTGCCGCCTAGTGTATTCATCAATCATGTAACTGAAATGGGCCTATCTAGTACCTTGTAATAATATCAATACATCCATGTGTGTACACCTTAAGTTTGGTATAATGATCTTTTGTTTATTGTCTGTTATATTTCAGTAGCATGCAATTAATGAACAGACATAAAGAAAGGACCCGTATTAATATCTGGGTATTAACACATAAAGATTTGTCATGTTAAGTAAACTATTGGTATTGTAATGCTTGGAAGGATATATCTGCTTGAAAGGTATCTACCGCCAAGATTCATATTAATAGAGCTTAAATAGACAAATGTAATGCAATAAATTTGATACATGAGCCAAGTGGGAAAATGTAAGAAATTTTGTCTAGGCAACTACCATATATGGTAGTTGTCAACATTATTTTTATTTTTTGTGGCTCATGATTAATTATGAAGGGATGCATCTCTTGGGAAGTTGCCTTTGGTGGTTACCTTAATGGATAGGTAACCATCATGTATTATAAGTATAGATTGGGGTCCCCTCTTCCTCAACCAATAAAAGATTGAGGATCCATTACTCAAGCACATTGGGCAAGAGTTGAGAAGGAGAAGGAAATCTCATCATCTCGACTTCAATTCCTTAAGCAATGGCTTCCGGTTAGTGCTTCAATTCTTTAGTATGTAAGATCTATCTTTGGTTTAAAGTAAAGATCTATCAAAGAACACCCATATACAAGGTCTTTTTGTTGTGAGAGAGATGGATCCACTTGAATAATCTCATGTTTAAATGATTAGCTTTCCCCCATCTCGAACAAAAACGCAAACTTCAACCTTCCAAGATAAGTGGAAATTAGTAAAAGGAAATAAAAGTTTATTGACATTACATAGGGAAGGAGAGGTGGCGACAAACCATATGTTATAAACTGCACTTAAAACCTTGGTTGAGAAATAAGCAGGAATAAAGGGTGGAGAATGAGTTGGAATAAGCATCATTCATGTTTGGCCGGATGGATAAGAATGAGGAGAATGATGGTAGGTAAGTGATATTCTTTGTTCAATATACAAAAGGAACATTGAACAAGAGTAACAAAGTTAGTGAATAAGGAGGAATAAGAGAAGAGTGGAACGAAAAAAAAGAAGTCGATAAAGAGGAATAATGGAAAATGGGAATAATGGAGTGGATAAAGAGAGAGGAGGATAAGGTTTATTCTAATCCTTATTTCCCTACCAAACAGGAATTAATTTATTTTTTGTTAGGAACGTGGACTGTTAGTTTGTTATTATTAGTTGATTTGTACAACTATAATTTGATGAGTTGAATGTTTGATCACATCTGAGTTGTACATAAGCTGTGAAAGGGCAGTGAATGTCACATTGCAAACCCTAATTTTGTATATAAGACAAATTAAGACACCCATAGCTTATAAGACAAATTTTGATGAGTTGAATGTTTTTCTTCCATTTATTTTATTAAGATACACATATCCTATAAAACAAATTGCAAGCAGGGAACCACAGTACCGAATCTCCATGCGGAATCTCTGTCCATTGCCCTGAGATTCTTATAATTAGTATCCATCTCATTGTCATTATTCCTAAAATATTTTGACCTGTTGTGGGATACATGACTGCTCTTGTTCAAAGCTTGAACAAACCTTAATTTGTTTAATCCAACCTACTAATAAGTAGGCAAAATTAAGTAACAAGGAGTTTTATCTCATATACCCCTGTAAACATACATTATTACATATATACCCATGCGCTCGAATACCTAGCATTACTACACTTTGCCACGATCTATACCTCGTCTACGATCGGGTATTGTCTTGGATTCCTCTATGCATATTACAAGGTGCTAGTATAGTATTTATAAGCATACGTGTAATCGCAAGGTTTACAAGGGTTTCTGTTTAATTATGCAAGTCTTCAGGGGTTTATACGTAAATAAATAAATAAATGATGAGATTGGTCAAGATGGAAGAGGAAGAGGGTGGTGTCATGTGACTAATTGGATCGATTTCGAGGCGTCGATTATCGCAACATGCACGCGATCCTACTAGCCTTTTTATTAATGCAAAATCAATTGCATGGTTGAAGTGAAGACAGCAATGGTCCAACCTTTGCCTCATTGTTTTCTTCTCTTCCTTACCTCAATGTGTGTGCCCTCGAAGTTTGATATCATGGGTTAGTTGGAGTGAAACTTCCCATTCTATTTTGGGCAAGGTTGCCCTAGAAGGTATTATTGGTGATCTTTGTCCAAATATATTGTCTCAAGGTGTGTGATATGATAATCTTTGATATTATAAAATCTAAAGTGACCCACTGAGAAATTACAATTCCATTATGGTTTGTAAAAAGATTAAATCGTACTAGTATTAAATTTGTTTTATGAGCATAGACGTATATCACTAAGGAGGCATTCAGTTCGGGAATAAGCAAGAATATAGATGGGGAATAAGGAGAATAAGGATCTATTCTTTGTTCGACCTGAAAGATAGAATAAGGGGAATAGGGTGGAATAAGGGTAAGTAAGGTGGAATAACGATAGAATGAAATGTAGAATTGACTCTTTATTCCGGTGCTTATTCTCCAAACAATATAGTCTAAGACTTTGGACACAAATGAATTCCTACATATTGAATGTGCCAAAATATGTTCTATGCGTTATTCCAAATGATATGTCTTGTCTTTCTAAGGTGTGATGTTACCATTTTAAAAATCAAGAAGAGAATGAACATAAAGCATATAAGTGAAATCTAGTTGTTTTATAAGACAATACTCAAAAATAGAGTTAGTAATTGATGAGTAATACTGATCATTCATACTTAGAGAATTAACCTATGAAAGGTGTTGAACTTTTGAATGAAATAGGTGGATCGCCCACAAATATAATCACCGATAGAAGATGTAGAATATAACCCGCATGGATGGAAGATTGTTCTGTCAGTTGATTCGAAGTGTCATTTTGCATTATAATCTAAAGTATATTATACAGATCTCGTATCTTTTAATGAAGTAAGGACTTTGAATGAGTTCGAATAAAATTGATGGGTGCCATTAAGGATGAGTTTGACTCAATTGAGCAAGACGATGTATGCAAGTTATTTAGTATGTTATAAAGTAGGAAATCAAAGTACCAATTTGATGGTGTTGTAGACAAATAGAAAGCCTAATGGATTGTCAGTGGTTGGAATAGACTTCTAGAAAATATACTCTATGACTGATAAAGATGATTTTAATCACATCTATTTGCAATTAAACCAAATAGATGTGAGACAACCTTCTCTAAAGGATAATTGATCGAGGAACAATATACGTGCGACAAATTGATGATTTCAAGTAGAAAACGTATAAAATAAAGTTTACAAATTAAGAATATCATCGTAAAGAATTGAAACGTTATTAATGGCAATGATATCTTGAATTACACGTGTAGATAAAGGATCATCTAGTTTGATTTTGTTGCAAGTAATAGATATATAATAATATATTCCATGAATAATAATACATTTGTAATTAAGTCATATACATAGATGATATTTTACTCGCTAGTATTGACACAGAAATACTCCATATAATAAAAGATAGATTAATCTAACCCTGAGTAATATCATAATGACCCCAGTACCCTCGATAATCACGAATTACATGAGAAATCTCAAATATTACTCCGTCTCACACCCATAACCTTCTGTTAGTTTCAACCGTTAATCTTAACCAAACCATCGAGTTAATCTAACCTAGCACCAATCCAACCGTTAAAAATAAATCAAACTGACAGGTCCCCCCTCCACCTCCCACTAGCTCGGAACCCAACCCGCGCCGACCAGGTCTTCTTCCTGGGCAAGCGACTCTCGGATCGAATCTTGCAGGCGTCCGAGGCGGCATGAGGGGAGGGTCGACGTGATGGAGGGGCTTGTTGTGGTGGGGTCTTTTGCCGAGCAGGCGGGGGCTCGATTGGGTTGGGAGCCGCGGGGGGGATGTGCAGGTCAGGGAGCTGCGAGGGGTGAAGCTGTGGGGCGGCGGTGGGTTGGGAGCTGCGGGGGGGCTGTGCAGGCAGGGAGCTGTGAGGGGTGAAGTTGTGGCTGTGCGGGGCGGCGGTGGGTTGGGAGCTGCGGGGGGGCTGTGCAGGCAGGGAGCTGCGAGGGGTGAAGCTGTGGCTGTGCGGGGCGGCGGTGAGGGGGGGAAGCGGAAGCTGTGAAGCCGCACAGGGGGGGATTGGGTTGTGCGGAGGGGAGGCGTCCGGGGGAAGGGGGAAGCGGAAGCTGTGAAGCCGCACAGGGGGGGATTGGATTGCGCGGAGGGGAGGCGTCCGGGGGGGATGGGTTGCGCGCGGGGTGTGCGGACCGTAACCTACAGGACGGGGAGACCTTCCGGGCGGGGGGCTGCGCAGGCAGGGAGGGAGGGTGGGGCACGACGTGGGGCAGGGAGGGGCGCGGAAGGGGGTGGTGGGGTGTGCACGAGGCAGACGAGCTGGTGGCAGGGCCACCGGCAGGTGGGGGAGGGTCTCCACGTGGGGTTGCAGCCGGAGGAGGGGGGTGGCGGTGGGCTGGGCGACCGACAGGCGGGGGGAGACGGTGCGGCCAGCGGGCGGGGGGAAACGGGACGGCCGGCGGGCTGGGGGAGGTGGATGTGCAGCTTGGAGGAAGAAGGGGGAAGGAGGAAGAAGAGAATGGTCTTGTTTGTAAATAATTGAAAGTCAAAGGGTACAAAATATAAAATACGAACACGGGGTTATGAGTGTAACAGCTAAGCATTACTCAAGGTCTTGGATGTAATTCATGATTATCGAGGGTACTTGGGGTAATTACGATATTACTCAGAGTTATGGGTGTAAATATCCCATTAAGAAAAGAATATGAGATAATGGACATGTACAAAATATATTATAATATATTAAGTCAAATAATGAGAGATTGCCATAACTATAAATATTTATCATGAAAAATATTTGCATATAGTTTTAAAGAGATTTGAAATGCCAGAATATCACTCCTACTCCTGCACCTAGGGATGAAAATAAACATGAATACATTTGTACTCAATCTGGCATGAATTGATTGACATTCATATTCGTTTTAAGGTAGATGCGGATATGGATATCACTTTTTTACATTCGCTAATATCCGTAATTTTAGTACATAAATAAGTCATAGATCTATCTATAATTGTGGATAACAATTCACCATTGTTTATATAATTGTTATGAAATAAATATATTTTGTATGTTTATTTTTTGCGTAAACTATCAAATTTCTATTACTATTCATATCCAATTCATATTTGTTTTATATTTTTAAGAGTTTAATGAGGCTGCCACTGCGCAGTTTTAGCATTTTTTTATTTTTTTTGAAAAATATCACCATATATATTTATCTCTATATCCCTCTTATATGACATTTGAATTTCGTCAAAAATAGAGACTATTATATGAAATTTTTTAAAAAATGACATCCAAAAATTATGCAGAAGCAACCATTATTGCCCCAAGGGGACAGCCCCATTAAACTCTTTAAAATATGAAAACACATTTTTCATCTTTATCATGATAGCAAAGTGATCTAAGTGTGGATTTTGGATGTGACCGATAGAATTTTATCATTTTTAACGGAGTGACTTTATGAAAGAAATATAAGGGTTCATCAATCAACTAGAGGAACATGAATTAGACTCCAATCAGAACAAACAACCAGATCAATTAAAATCGGGCCGGGTTTGGTTTAAGGACCAATCTGATCCAAGCCATTTAAAAATCCAAATATTTTACACATTATTTCTCCTTGAATAGTTTAAATCAAGCTCATATTTCTTCAAAATAAGTTCAATTTAACCTTTTTTATTAAAAGGAAACTAAACTCACTTTCCCACTTAATTTACAGGCTGGAGCGGATCAGATCAAGTCCAAGGCTGATCTGGATCAAGTCGGAAAAAATCAACTCGACCTTACCATATTGTATCACAGATTCAGGTGCGACCCAATCCAACATATTCGGTGTGAAACCCAAACATTAACCCGATCCAATTGACGGAACCTGTGCCTTTGATATTTAGTCGAGCTGAAAATTTTTAAACCGATCGAACCCGATCCAATCGGATCCCTGTGCGACCCTGCAAATAAAAAAAATAACCAAAGATATTCCACGAAAAAAGCACAGACCACCACCACCAACCAAAGAAATATCTTGACCATTCACCAATTTCCATATGCACAATTCACACACCTCTGGCCAAAATTCCCACACCAACTTGGGATATCACTATCCCACGCCCCCACCAAACGAACACTATCCCGGATACCACCTCCCCTATCCCGGGATAAGAATATTTCTACGAACAGGATCTGATCAATCCCAAGTTGTACAGATTCCTCCGCACCAAGCTGCCTATGGAGAACAACCCCAACCCGCCATTGCCGGCGGCTGTCTCTTGCTGCCTGGAAGTCGTGGCATCGCACACGGGCAATGGCCGCCGCACCCACAGGCAATCGCCGCCGATGAGTTGACGGATGGCATCCACGGTTTCCTCATCGATCGAATTGCCGGTGGAGTCCGTCACGTAGAATACATTGGACGCTACATCGCATTCTGTCGAGATCTCGGCTTTCGTTATGGAGAGGCCGTTCTCGCGGAATGTCCGGGTTACGTCGGCGAGCAGGCACGGGCGGTCGACGACGGTGAGCTCGAGAGGAAGACCCTGAAAACAAAGTAGGATTAGATACAACTTCTGAACTAAATAACTAATGTTGGAAAATTAACGGAAACTATACTTCGATTTGGATTAATGATATAGACAAAATTTGTATTTAATCGGAAGAAAAACGAACCGATTGCCATTAAAAAACAAAGAAAAGGAATTTTTAACTATGTTGCAACATGTTAAAGCCAAACCTTAGATTCCCTCCTCTCTATCGCGGCCTGCAGGCACTGGATCACCCTCTGCCGCTCCGCCTCCGAGCTTATGGGGCTTCCGTCCGCGTGTCGTATGTAGAACTCCTGCAAATCAATCCCATCAATTCGGAAAAACCCACAAAAATATTCAAATCAAGAACAACAAATCTAAGTTACTGTGAAGTTTCGGCTGCAGAAAATTAACTAACATTGAACTGCAACTGTTCTAACAGCAAGAGATCGTGCACCAACCTGTCGCGCTCGATCTCCGTCGGTATCGATGGTGCCGTGGAAGACGACATAATCCATGTCCGTCAGCGTGCAGACGATATCAAAAAGCAGCTTCGGGCGGTCTTTGCACTGCACGCTGACAATGGAGTAACCCCTCTCTACCCAATTCTGCACAGCCACCAGAGGAGGAGAAGCAGCACTTGCGCAACCATGGCGTTCGTAGTCTCTATCGGCGAACATCATTTGATGGAGGCGGCGCTCCGCGTGGGTAACACCACAAGCGGATGACACCGCGGCGGTGGCGCTCCGCACGTCGCCGTCTCCTCGGAGGACGCTGCGGAGGGTAACCACCAGTGCTTTGGCGTCCACGGCGCCGCTGACGGACATGAGCGCCGCGATGCGGCCGTTGTGGGTCCAAACCTTCGCCTCCTCCACGACGCACCGGAGGTCCGATAGCACCGCGAAGACCTCCGACAGAAGCCCCGGCCGGTCGGTTCCCGTGAGCTCCAGAGCGGTAGGGCCGCCGTGAACCGCTCCGGTTCGAATAGGGCTCGATAAAGACTGCGAATTCGGGGGGAATAATTTGTCGGTACCTCGTATCGGAATGAATCCAGCGAGTTCTTGGTAATTACCTGCTCGATGGAGGAGAGGAGGGAGGGGTCGGAGAGCTTGAGGCCGAGGGGGTCGGTGACGTGGAAGACGTCCATGAACCAGCGTCCGTCGGAGGAGATGTAAGCCTTGGAGATGGAGAGCTCGAGGTCGGTGAGCACCTGCACGGCCTCGAGAAGGATGCCGCGCTTGCGGGCGCTGTCGACCTTCACGAGTGTGGCCGTCTCGCACGCCGCATTGTCAATCACGACCCTTGTGGAGAACACAGGAGATGGTTTCAGCTTGTGCGTAAGTCGAGAATCCATAGACTGGGAGATGGTTTGTGGGTTTTTCATGGATTTACCTCGGCTTGTTCATGCGGTTCACGAGCTTCTCGTACTCGTCCACGCATCCGTTCCACTCCATTGAAGAAGGAGAGGGGCTCTCCTCTGTTGCTCTTCCGCTCGAAAACAGAGGACCCTCCTTTCTTATCTGCCTCTACTCTCTATCTCTCGAGGGGATCAGATGATATCCACAGAGAGGGGAGGGGAGAAGAAGGGGAAATGGAGGTGGACGGTCACTGGTATTTAACCACTACTTCGCTCTTTCTTTTGCTTTCTGTCAGCATGTGGATGTCGGCCCGATTAGCGGGTGTAATCGGGTGCGGATCTTGACCCAGATTTCAGTTTTCCGGACTCGGATCGACCCCGTTGGCATGATGATTACATATCGATAATGTATAAATTATTTTCTAATAGGATTGCTCTGTTAAGAAACTAATATAGGTTTTTTTTGTAAGTACTAATATAGGTTTGTATAATAGTCTTATTGCCAAAATAGCGTACACTTCAAGTGACTAAATTCAGAATAGTGTCCTTCACTACACATATTTCTATATTGCACGAGTGCAATGCAAAAAAAGTTAAGGGCATAGTAAAAGGGCACAAGTGTAAAATCCGCAAAATTTTAAATGGAAATAAATCAAATCATTGCCCGAAAACCAAATTCTCCAAAAAGAGATAATGTATTTCTGCGAGGGTCTGTTCATAATTTGCGCTGCGCGTGGGAGCGGTCTTAAGGTGGATCCGCGAAACGATGCTTCCCAGTACCCCCTCCACCCAAAGACACGTGAGCGGTACAGCGTGGAGGAGATGGGGGAGATCGTTGGACGTGACAACTCATGGGAGAAATTAAGGTTATCCACGTGACTCCGATTACGCCAAACAACAAAAGTCACAACTACAATAATTATATGGTTAAATTGCGCACATGGTCTTCGGGTCTACAGAAATTATTAAACAGGATTGAGATAGAAAACGGGGCATTTTTTTTCATCTGTAATAAATTATACAAAAATTTCTG
This sequence comes from Ottelia alismoides, assembly GCA_037367405.1. Classification (NCBI taxonomy): domain Eukaryota; kingdom Viridiplantae; phylum Streptophyta; class Magnoliopsida; order Alismatales; family Hydrocharitaceae; genus Ottelia; species Ottelia alismoides. Next base: position 15,622 of record JAZKJV010004027.1, on the reverse strand, counting down.
AATTATATACTAGATTTGCCTGAACTTTAAAAAGTAACAATATAATACCTTAACTTTAAGATTTATCTTGATGTAGTCCTTGACTACTGTAATTCGGTTATTCATTTTATTTTGCTGACCTTAAATCAAACAACCCAAAACCACATTGAAACAAATATTAAAGATTCGATACCGCATTATTATTTTTTAAAGTTCATGTATGACATTTAAATCGGATGTATACATCAATAACTTTTGTTACTTATTCTGTTATCTATTCAAATCCAATGATCTAACAACTAGTTCCCGATTGATTGATGGCGTGGTTGTGTTGTGGTAACTAAAATTAATATTAGAAATGTTCTACGTAGGTCCATGCAAATGAACATGTAAACATATGGATACAAGTCTGGACATATCTTTATTTGTTTTAAATCTTAATAAGGATGTAGATATTGAAACAGAGATAATGTGGTTGCAAACTATAACCTATGGAAACAAATAATCATAAATCGGATATGAATATTAGGAAAACTCATGGATAATAAATGTTTACTAACATGTATCTTCAGCCATGCTAGTGTCCATAGTTGGTCATCCCCGTCCCTTTTCTTTCCTATCAACAAGGGCATGTTCGCCAAGTTCTCTGATGATGAAAATTTTAATATGCTTAATTAAATAACATGAACAATAAATAATTATATAATATAAAGATCGATATTTTTTGTCTCGTATTTGAAAAATGACTCCAAATGCGATACAGTACATGTAACCCAATAACTTATTTAGATATTTATTTATACAGACACTGATGTATGTATATATATAATCATGCATTGATTCGACAATATAGATAATTATATTTATATCCATCAAAAAATCTATAACCATATCCATATTCATATCTAAAAATTGAAAATAATATTTATATTTATATCTGTATATGTAAAAAAAATATAAAAACTCGTCCTTATTTATATCTGTATCTGCTAATTTCAAAAATTAATATTCACATTCACTTAAAAATAGATGTGATTACGGACGAATACAGGTATAACCGTTTTGAGTTGCATTCCCATGTACTAAATGTGTTATAATAAATTATAATGACAATAAGTAATTATCTAATAAGACATTGTTGGTTAGTTTCATCTTTTTTGTTAGGAAGAATACATGGTGTTTAACAAGAGATGTATGTCTCCAAACGTCGCACTTTTTTATGAAGTTGTTTGTCGAATTCACTTCGGACTTTGGGATATTATAAGTATTTCTAATTTGATTTCTACACTTTGAAGGTATATATATGTTCTCAAAAAACTTTACAGGGTCGAGGGGAAGAAAAAGACAAGCTCTCTATGGTCACTTGCCTACGTTCATAAGCTCGCTATGGCTCGTTGGGACTTGATGAGAATCGAAGAACAAGCGTACAAACCATAACACAACTTGTATCCCAAACAACGAATACATCGATCCCTGAACCTCCCAACCAACCGCAACTCAAATCGAGAAAATACCCCGGAGCTACTTTACAATACATGATAATATATTAGAAAGAAGATACTTACTAATAAAAATAATAGAGGGTCACTAAAATCAAAATAGATCAAATAATTGTAGCTTTGCAAAATGTTGATTTTCATAAGTTTAGTATTAGATTTAGAATTATTAGGTAATCTTATTTAGATTTAATATATAGTAAGAATATCTCTCCTATCTATTCACATGTACTATAAGGTTGCTTGGGGATATAATTATCGACCTCTATCAAAATATGAATACAAAAAAATGCAATGACTTCTTATTTGAGTACTAGACACCAATATTTGGAGAAGATCTTTTCTCCTTTTGAAATAATCATTTTCCTCGAGTGATAAAAAATATTTAGCTTGCTCTCCTTGATTTGTATTCTTGCATGAGCTTCTCAACAACATTAAAACAAGCTACCAACAAGGATTGATTTGATGATTTACCTACCAATTTCTTATCTATCTAGCATTCCTTTACTTAGAGAATGGTTAGGTCTCTGCTTATATCAAACCAGCTTTCTTTTTTACTAAAAAGTAGTTCTTCTCCGGTTCTCTCTCACTGGAAATCAGCTTGCTTCCTAAGCTAAGTGACATGTCCATTGATCAAATCCAGCTTGTCAGTCATACCGAGACTAATGAATGTGGGATCTAACTTGCTATCAGTAACTTTAGCTAGATCTCTATAATCCAACTGAGGGATAAAGTTCTTCTTAAATATAATAAAGAAAACAAGAAAACTAGGATCAAGACTTGCTTTTTCATCGAGATTCATTCTTTCTCTAAGCCTAGGCCACTTAGCTTGATGCTCGGAAGAGATGCCCATCACTTCCCCCTTGTCCTACCCTTTGGGAATATGCTTAGATGGAAAGCCTTCCTAAAAAGAGGTGTTTGAAAATTAATCCTTAGTTTCGATGGAGATAGTTCAATGCAGCCTCACTTGGAGGAAGAACTAAGCGAAAAGTAGTCATCTTTATGAGGATGTATTGGTCCTGCAAATGTAGATTGACTTGAGGTTCGTGAAGCACTCGTAATCATAGTCCAGGAGATGACACTAAGCCCACCAAATCATACACAAGATAGGTTAATGAGCCATTACACTAATGTCCTTAAGAAGTCATGAGGTCACTAAAACCACTTCATTGGGAGGAACCCGTAAATCGTCGTCATTTTTTGGCCCTTAAGGGCACGTTCGGTAGGAGAATAAGTAGGAATAAGGATGGGGAATAAGGGGAATAAGGGTCTATTCTCCGTTCGGTTGGAGGATAAAATTAAGGAGAATAAGGTAAAATAAAGGTAGGTAAGGTGGGATAAAGATAGGAATAAGAGTGAAATAAGATGAAATAATGGGGAATAGTCGAACCACGGGGAAGCGTGTTGAAGGCTTATTCCCCTTATTCCATTCCTCCTTATGACCCAAACAAACAAGGTGGCCTCCCATTCACTAGTGCGTTGGCTCGTACGGATCCACAATACCACATAGATAGAACAGCTTTGATTCTATCTAAAATATAAAAAAAAAAACTTTCCCTCTAAGAAATAGTATCATGATAGCTCGGCCCTCTTCTTACTAGTAGCACACATCAATAGTTTGATTGTGTAGCAACTAGTGAAGAAGACTCGGATGGATTGTCGAGACATGCCATTAATGTTTTTAGAGTTAGAGGAATTTGAACATCATCTTGTATTTCAATATACCATTAAAAATTCATCTCACATAAAAAGGATTAGAGTATTCTTGCGATATACAATATGAGCGGGTCAGAATTATACGATCTGACACTCCCGTGATATACGATAATTGATAAACCCATGTCTTGTAAATTAGAATAACTTTTGAAAAATAACAATCATAGAAAAAAGTATAAAATGAGTAAATAAACTAAAAAGCTACATTCATTTTCATTATTATATCTCAAAAAAGTAACAATGTCTCCAAGATATACACCATGCATAAATGAAAATATGTATATATGTATGTTCATACGTACGTATGTGTGTGTATGTATTTATGTATGTGTGTGTGTGTATGTATGTATGTATGTATGTATGTATGTATGTATGTATGTATGTATGTATGTATGTATGTATGTATGTATGTATGTATGTATGTATGTATGTATGTATGTATGTATCTGTGTGTGTGTTTACATATGTATGTATGGATGCATGAATGTATGTATGCATTCTATTGGATACGTGACCCAAGGCGAGCCACTTTTATAATAAATATTATTGTAACCTTTTTATAATATCAACAAAAGTTATTAATTTTCACTCCCTATCTGAGATTAATGAATGCATGCACGCATAAGGTCCCTTAGTACAATTAAAGTTATGTACTATGGCCATCTTGAAGATCATATAGTTGTTGATCTAATGATTGAATCATAGAGGTTGGTGCTGAGATGTTGTCCAAGGAGTTAGATTGAGGACTCACTAGCACCGTCAAATGATTGTTGAGAAATGATCTCCAACCTAATAAGGAGATGGCAATCCTTACTCTAAAGCAGGTATTCGACCAACTTCTTAATGTAAGTCCCATGTATAGGAATAGAGATTTGAAGGTGTCGGATAAGTTAAGTCAAAGAGTTTACTTAACAAGATCGAGATAACCAAGACCTATATCATATATTATCACGATACATGCACGCATCCTTTGGCTGGAGGCAAATGTGTTACTATATATCTATTTATGTGCATTCGTCAAATCATTAGGTTGATTACCTAATAAACGTCTATACACCGATGATTTGGTGTGCATATAATGGCATATGGGTAATACGATCTCTCAAAAGAATCATACAGGTTCACTACTGAATCAGAAGACATGAGCTCACTCGCGAGATATTGGCACCAACCAAATTCTAACAATGGTTGTCTTGATATGAAAGTATGAAAGGATTTTTGGGTATGATATATGCTTTTGGAAAACATATGATCAATATCAACTCCAAACGATCGAATGAGAAACTAATGATAAAACCCTGAAGAAGACAGTTCAAATGTAATCAGAACTTCGGGTTTATTGTAAGTCTTCTAGTATAAAGAATGTACAAATATTAGAATACTGAAGGTGATGTGAGCTTAGTAGATTGTACAATTGTGATGTTTCCGTTATGAGGGCTTGATGAAATATGTTTGGATTTTATTAACTTAACTCAGTAGATTAGTTATCTAATATTAGTCCAATTGTGGGGACATTGATCCGAATATGATTTGGATGCAATGAGAAGATTACATAAATTGTCTAACTTGATCATACACCTCTCAGAGTCTTCTAAATCTGGTCCAAGTATCTGCAGAGAAATCGCATTATTCTTGAAAGAGTTCAAGAATAATTCTACTACTGACATTATCTGATCATTGGAAATTTGATGATTAAATATGATTTAATATCCTTAATAATGTGGATATGATTCATATTATTTGAAATTATGTAGAAAGGCATCTAAGATAATTAAATTAGATTTAGTTACTCAAGATGAGATTAATGTGTTTAACACTATCCACAATAATTATAAAATATTGTGAATGTGATTCATAATATCATAAAGAGAATTTATTGTAAATATTTTTGTAATTTAAATAATAATGTAAATTGGATTCACAATAAGTAATTAAATGTAAATGTGAATTACATATAGTTTTGGAGGGATGAACATGATTCATAATTAATCAATGATTTGTTTGCAATTGTCACAAATAATTGGTGATTTATTTCATGATATTTTATTGACAAATAATTTTATGAATAAATATTTAATGTAATAAGATTACATTAAAAGGAGATTGGAGAGAGAAAATCTCTGTCGAATCCAAGGGGAGCTCTCTTGGAGAGAGATTATCTCCTTTCCTTATTATTGGAAGGTAGCTCTCTTCTTTCTTTTTATCGATGAGAATGAGATTGATTTTAAATGAACTAAATTTTTTAAGGAATATCTTTAATTTATTTTTTTCCTTTTTAAAATTATTATAATATTGTAAATTGTTGCAACAAAATCTTGATCATTGATTCAATTAGGATTGTGTTAGGAGTACATCTCAGTCATCCAATTTTGTATTACAGAAGGGCTAACTCTAGCCATTTTCTAAATACAATTAAGTTGAAGCAACAACT
>JAZKJV010004027.1:0-5000 GCA_037367405.1 Ottelia alismoides | reverse complement strand
TCAAGAATGTATATCACCTCAGTCCTCGACACTTTTTTTGTCATGATGTAACTTATTTATATTTCATTATCATTTTTTAAATTATTGTGAACGTTGATAAAAACTCAATTCATATTCGTATGTGGTCTTTATTCTATCTGTATTCGGATTCCATATTTATTGGATCCATATTTGGATTCGATGCTTTATTCGATTCATATTTGGATTAGCTCTTTATTTGATCTGTGTTCGGGTCCGCTCTTTATTCGATCCGTATTCGAATTTGATAAATATCCGATTCAGATTCGTATCCGTATTTTTAAGGATATTGTTTCCATAATACATATCCGAATCATATCTATATCTGTATTCGTACTCGATAAGATGAAGCGAATATGGATATAGAAATAGACATATCCGATCCGTTTCATCTCTACTTGGATGTGAGCACATGCAAAATCACTGTAAATCATTGTCTTGGAGGACTGTGTGTGTGTGTTTTTTCTAAATTATCTATCATACATTAATTAATCGACATTATCTCACAACAGCTAAACAATTATCTTGAAAAACAAACTCCCCAATCGAAAAAAATTTACCAAAAACTCCGTATTTCTTATTTGCATAAAAATTCGGAGATTCATGTCCCCGCTGGAATTTAAAGAAATAAGGTATATTGATTCGGATGTGGTGTTTATGGACGTAAATATTTGTCTTCCCATCCACCAATCCGATTTAAAAATAAATAAAAAATAGCTGTAGATAAGCCTAAGATTAAATACCACAAGTTTCTTCTCTACCTTATCTTGTTGACGTGATTAATCCAACAATTCACCGTAGAATCGAGATCCAACGGTCGGGGTATGCCCTTCAGGGGATAGGAGCCTTCGTACGTCGAGCAGTGGCAGAGGGTCACGTGTGTGGTGCACAATGACGGTAACATCACCAGTCAAATTAATTGGAAGGGGGTGGAATTGTGGACCCGACCGGTTTAATTGGGCGAGTCGCATGGGGACCCGTCCTTGCAATCAGGCGCAATCCGTTGGGGTCACATAGGGGCCGACCGAGCACGTGGTTCGAACCCTAGAATCTACCGCGTACGGAAGAAATGGACCGCTCAAATCCAAAGCATCAAATATTTTGGAACTCAGAATCCAATTAAATGTTCAGTGTTCGACCTATTTATGGGGGATTTCCTCGTGGTGGCAGAAAGACTTAGATCACATCCTCTCATATTCAACGCAGCATTGGTTATGATTAAAAGTATTTAATATGTATTTATCGATTGATAAAATATCATTAAGAACATTTTAATAGTTTTACTTTATTCATAAACATTTTAATTTTTACCATTTTATTGATAGATAACTCATTTAGATTGTTTTAACATTTTTAGGTATAGAATAGAGATGTCGATCTGAATATATCTATTAAGTACTCGACACAAAAATAATTACGGTAAACTTCTCAATTGTAAAATGTAGGGTGGAGCATTAGGTCGGGTCGGTTCGGACTCGACCTTGACCCGTGCCCAACGTGAATCCGATGTACAAATGGATCATGCTCGGGCCTCATTTTTCAAAAATATCATGCTCGGGTCGGGCCGGACCTGAACCCAAAGTACAAATGGATCGTGCTCGTGCCCTCAAATTTTCAAAATATCTTATTAGAACCAAATTAGGGAACATGAATTTATAGTCACAATACATCCAATATTTACTTCATCCATGAGTAGTAATATTGTATCGAAATAATACATCCAATATTCATATGTTATGGATGAATTATATCCATAACAATAAATTAGAATCAAAGTTCAACTTCATGGAATCAAAAAAAGTGCGGGTCGAGCCCGGCCTGAACCCACCCGAGCCTGACCTGAACTCGAGCCCGACCCAGTGGGCCTTGGGTCGGGCCCGGGTCCTCGGTTTGCTAAAAAACAGACCTCGACCCGATCCAAGATCTACGAAAAATTGACGGGCTCGAGCCGAACTTTTCCGGGTTGGACCGAATCGAGCCTAATGCTCCATCTTAGTAAAATGAACCCACGTGACAAACTTCTTCAGTTAACAAAACTACCCCCGTTGAGGGCATGTTAGTGGAAGGGTGTATTTGTAAATAAAAGAGAGAGAGGTAATAATATCGTAGATTTACGGGGCTGATTCGAGTAAAAAGCCCTTTATGATATAGTTTATTGGAGGGAATGGCAATTCTTCTGAGACGAGACGACAATGGAGAGGGAGAGTTGACCGTGGAAAGAGAGCAGAGCAAATTAAAGGGGGCTCTGACAGAGAATCCACAGGGCAGTGGCGGAGCATCGACCTCGATCCCCGTCGACCGGTGCCCTCATGTGCTCCCCACTGCCGACCGGCGTGGCCTTGTCAGGTCTTGCACGCAGAGCAGAGAGAATGTGAGGTGGAGAGAGAAGGAGAAGGTGTGAGAGAAAAGTGGTCACCTGCTCAACTGTTGTTTCCATTGTCATCGTACAAAGGAAAGGGAAAGGAAAGCATTCATGTCGAACACCCCCTCTCCCTCTCTTGATGGAGACCAATTCCACTAAGCCTACTGTATTATACAGTAGATCTATGGTCGTTGACTCAAAATCACGTCTCCATTTTTATTTGATACTTTATTTATCCCCTCTGTTTCCAATCAAAAATACATCATTATTATAATATTTCAGGCTCTCTGTTTCCAGTCAAAATTGTCAGGTTACCCAGGTAATTTGACATACATATTGCTTTATCCATGCTTTCCTGCATTGAAATTAGATAATATTTTTAATCATGTTTAAATAAATAATTAACATAAAAATCATGTAATCATTTAAAAAATTACTATGATGCATATTCAATGTGACATCACGTCATGGTTATCATTCCAGCCCTCTTCAACCCTCTAATCATCCAAATAATTACTATTCATAGGACGTTACTTTAACCCAACCTAACCCAACTACCAAACATGCCCTTACTATTCATCTGGTACCAATCAGTATTCCTTTCTTAAACATCGAAATTTAATGGATTAGAATGGGGAATAAATTTCGCTCATCTCTACTCTAACCCTAGGAGCTTGTTTGGTTGTTAGGTTATCACTGGGTAACTTGGCATATCCCATGCGTTATCCCTATATTCCTTGGTTGAAATTAGTTGTATGGATCGCACATTTACTTTTTTATAATATTTTTCAACCAATTGAAATAAAAATTAACATAAAAAATATATTATGATCATTAAAAAAAGTTAATGTAATACATAATTATTGTTACATCATATCAAATTTATCATTCTAATCCTTCTAACCATGCAAATAGTTACTATTCATAGGAGGTTACTCCATCCCAACCAAGTTACCAAAGAGGCCCTAAGAGTAAATGATTTATATATATGCGACCACCACATGTCCATGTAGCCTATGGAAAAGAAGGCATGATATATATGCTAGAAAAGCATTCATGGCTTAAAGTAAGCATATAAGAAGTGGTAAACATAGTTTGGTGATTTAATGACATGTACCAAATTATGCAAGTATCTTACCAACTATTGTTGCCACTTCAGGAAGCTTCATGTCATGTGTTATTCTTTTGTTGTGTGCAAATGACATGGTTGTTGCAGGCTTTGTCAAGGAAGAGATATCAAATCTCATTGTAGTACTATCCAACAAAATTAGTATGAAGGATTCAACCATATGAAAAGGAATTTTCTGAATGAAGATCGGTAGAGTTAAGGTAAAAGTTGTCCTGGTATTAAAAGAATACGCACGAAAAATACAAAGCATGCCATACAACCTTTAGGTAGTGGGCGTAAAAACTTTGAAAAAATAAGAAGCAACTAGAAAGGAGTATGAATACATGTGTACATTATCTTACCAATTTGTTGTGACAATTTGTAGTGAGAGTTGTGAGCAGATTAATGACAAACCCCTACAAGGAGCATTAGCAAGATGAGAAATGGATATGAGTTATCACTAGCATGGTATTATTTTATAGGAATATTGACATTTGTGTTCGACTAAATGTCGCTTACCATTCCCTAGGACTTCTATCTAAGACCAACCTCAACGCGACAAGGCAAATATTAGAAAGCGATCAAAAGATCAAAGTGTAAGCAGAGTGTCGGAGAAGTTCAAAGGAGTCAAGTTTAGTGCTCGCGAATGCACACTCAATATAAACAGGATGGGAATCAAAGGTCAACATTAGCCATTGTTATTAATATATTTGAGAGAACAAGGCAGGAAAGCAAAACCCTAACTAGAAAATCCAGACAAATAGCAAATCCTTGATCAAGCTCATTCTTCTAAAACTTAGAAGCTCTAGGCATGTTGTTTGCTAACAACTGGCTTACAAACAATGACCGACGAAGAGAGAAAATCTCCTTCACGCATCTCGCACTACACCCCTCACTTTTCCTTCAATGGCCTTTTAATCTAGTATACCAGGAAAGTGAGAATCAATCTAACATGGCATTATATAATGGAAAAACTAACAAATGTGTTTGAGGTTTTGTGACATTGGTATTTAAATGAGATATCTACATTAGGAAAAGCATAACATGGTATATCTTGAACTTGTGGAGTAGAGTCATTAATTGGATATCTAGATTATATATGATAGTGACTACCTCTATCACATGTGTAGGTTAGTTAGGCAATACTAAAGTGAGTAAAGAAATTGCATGGATGAAGTGTCGGATGATAGCATCTAATAGAGAAATGAGGATTATCAATTATTCAATGACAGTCAAAGTGCGATGAATCTTATAAAGAGTTGTATCTTTCATTTTAGGACCAAGCACATAAATACGAAGTGTCGTTTCATTTGTACGCAGTTAGAAAATGATCAATTCAACTTGAAAAAGATCCATAGATTAGATAATCCTACGAGTACGTTTACAAAACATGTTGCATCATGGAAGTTGAAGGCTTATATGCTTTAATTGATCTTCAAGGTTGGGAGGGGAGAGCTCACCTAAGAACCATTGACGATATGATGAAAGCACGGACTCAAGTTGAGACATGTA
>JAZKJV010004026.1:0-82726 GCA_037367405.1 Ottelia alismoides | reverse complement strand
TGTCTAGTCACGTGAGGATTCCTCTATAGTACGACTGCTGATTTTTGGTTCAGTTGTCTCAGGTTTTGGTGTATCCTCAAGAATTTGATCAATTGGTTTGTGTTCGGGAATTAATGTCTTGAGTCTTACAGTTAATAGTCGCTCTAGCGTAAGATAAAAATAGTTTTCCCAAAATAATGGGAGACTCATATACATCTCCTCGGTGTTCAATGTCTAGAACAATGAAGTCAACTTTATGTATGACACTTTAGAAATTAATGACGATAAAAAAATTCATCTCGATCTTTTTGTGGATCAATTGGGAAACTGAATGATCACTCAGGTCTTTCTGAGCGGTCCGAGTTCGAGTCTGTCAAACACGAATTTCGGGAGGATATTCAGTGTAGAATCGTCATCAATTTGAACATTATTAAACTCATTATTATCAATTTCATAGGTCACCTTGGCCAACTGTTTGACTTTCCGGACCTTGCTTGTTTGGGTCAGCACCATTGAACTGGCCATAGCAATTAGATGATATTCTGTTTGAGATCTTTTCTTTCTTATCTTCTTAGGTGATAATCGACTTTTCACAAATCTCTGAGATTGGGTACATACTATATGGCCTTGATTAATGGAAGCTCTAAGATCAGACTTTTACATATGCTTCCATATTAATATTGTCCGAATTTTTTGAATTTCTTGTTTTTTTAAATTCTTTTATAATTTTCAATAGAGTCAGTAGGTTGGTCAATGGACTGGTTAGATGTGTATGGTGTTTGCATTTGAACATCTGGCATGTGATGAGTTTTGTGTTCGCTCTGTGATTTTCTTGATTCCTCTTGGTTGATTATCATATCTTTTACTATTTGGATGACATTATCAAAATGTTCTATCAAAACCTTTATTCTCTTATTGATCTGAGCTATGTCATCCATTATCGTCTCATGACTCAGAGATGTGTGACTATGCTCGATATGCCGTGACATTGGCATTTTCTCCATAACCGAGATTTAGTCAATCTCTGTGATCAGGGTCTGGTCATGAGTCCTATTTCCTTGACTTTGGGTGCTCTATATGGTCAAAGAAAAAAGTGATCATACTCGGATTGTAATCATCCCGAGTAGAGGATGGTTCAAACAATAAATTATCACACGTAACTGGGAATCGTGTTCCTCTATTAAAGTCGGTTATTCCTATATTCATCCTCGAGTCCACTCGCTCCATTGTGTCTTCATAAAAAATATCTAGTTCTGTGAGCGGTTCCTATCTCAAATTTTCAACCAAGGGTGGGTGGGTGGGTGAAGAGAGTGATGATTGGGGAGAAACTACCTCAAAGAGAGGGTTCCTCTGAAAAGAAAGTGGAAAAGAAGATTGGGAATTGTCATGTGAGTGCGACCCACGGAGTCTGGGTATGAGTGCCAATATTCCAACATCTTTGACTGGAATGGAAAAAATAGATTTAGGAAACCACGATCTACGTGTGCAAGTGCACTGTCACACAATTCAATACAAAAATACAAGCCTTGAATTCACAAACTCAACTCAGTGAAGGCCGTAAAGATTCGGCCAAATTATCTTAGCTATTTTAATTGGTGATAATTTCAAAATTTTAAAAGAATTAACGAGTTATTAGGTGCATGTACTTTCCTAAAGACTGGCCCGATTCTTATGACTCGTTGCACCCACTTTCAGCCAGTATGGGAGTAATTATGGACAGTATGAATGCGGTTACATATTACTTGAGGACGGAGCCTTACGCAGTGTCTTCTAAACCTCCATTCGGCTAAGGAAAGCCGGATCGTTTACCGTCTATCTGTAGATCCTCATTGAGAAGTAGCTAATCGTTTTTTAGTAGAATCAGTAGTCAATCTGAAAATCCTGGCTTGGCTCTATCCTAGTGTTCGTCCCTCTCTTACTTGCAGTTAAATCAAACAATGACAGGGTTGCTATCGCAAAAACAATTATTTTTATTTTTATCCAATTTTAATTAATCAATAATGTTAGTAGTCCCCTTATTTTAGTTTGGTTATCACTTTGAATCTAATGTGGGGATCAATGCACGTCTACACGGGGATTCCAATTTCCTTTATTTATATGTGAATAAAAACTGAGGGAGAATCGAAAAAGCCATGCAATGGGAGACGCGATGATGAATGCTGAGTCAGAGATACTTACAGTGCTTTCTCGCAATCTTTGTGCAATATGCTAAATAGAATTGAATTCTTTAGAAAAATAAGTCTAATGAATGCACGAGAAATCACACCTAGAAAAGGAATTTCTATTAGCGAGTGATAGAACAATTTATAAATGAGAATAGATCTAGTGTGTATAATGAAGTGTAGTATGGTCCTAAAGCCTACGAGCACAATCAAAAATCCTAATAGCTCTAATAGCCATGCGTGCAGTCCTAGAACTACGAACCACTCAAGTCAGGCTCCACCCTCACCGAAGAGTGAAACATGTCCGACATACCACAAAGAGTCCAGTCTTTTTGTACATACACGAGAGCCCAATCGAGAACAACTAGAAATTAGCAATTAATTACAAATTAAAGAAGAATACTCTCTCTCTCTAAAAATAAAATTCTTCGTGTGTCCAATCACTTTGAGTTGCGTCGGCTTCCAAGAGAGTCGCTCCAAGTTCGCTGAGTACCTCGCACGAAAAATAGAAGATCGAATATTAGAGAGGGGTTCACAGAAATCATACAAAAAATAAAATAAAATAAATGTTGGAGAAAGAAAGAAGAAAAAATGGAGAAATAATTACAAGAAAACCCGGAGGTCAGACTACCCGAGGATGGAAAACCTAAAAACTTGATTTTCAAAAAATAACCTAAGCCGTGACTCCCCGGTAATGGTTCCATTTTAAGAATCATGAAATTCCCTTGTTAATTATCGAAATTAATGTTTGAATTTGTTCGTCGCAGTCGGGCAATTAAGGGTTAATAAAAAACTGACCAATTATTTTAATTAAATGGGTATCAATTAAAGGCGAATGGTCAACTTTTTTTTACTTGGTAAGTCCAAGGTCAAACTTAGGAAAGAAACTGTCTCTAGGTTGGAATTTAGTTGATCTCGAGGTTAGGTTTTCAAAGAGGCTTTTTTATATTTTTTATGTAAATAATAAATGAAATGAAATTATAGTTAAATTCAGGGACTAAAATGCAATTCACAATCAAACAATATCCAAAAATATGAAACTTGGTCAGAATGTGAAATATGAGAAATTAGGCTACTGCAAATATTTTTGTAATTTTTGGATGTAATGAATAAATACTGATTTAATGTAGACAATGAGATTTCTAATAATTAACTATAAAAAATATTAAATCTAATTATTTTCAAGAAATAAAATTATATAATATACATCACTAGATAATATATCTCACAAAAATCATAACTCCTAAAAATGTTAAATTTAATACCTATTAAAAATTAATTAAGGAAATATACAAAATGATTTTTATAGAACAGACTGTGTATGCAAATGCAATTCTTTTTGGGCACGATGTTAACTACAAGTAATTCTATGATTAACGAAATTTTGATAATTTTTTAAGATATGGTCAATAATCTATGAAATTTCTAAGCACATAATGGGTAAAATATGTAATTTCTCACATAAATATAAATTATTATTAACCATAGAGAGTAAAAATATCATAAGCATGCCATGATGTAGAGAATTAATTGTAAAACAAAGTGTAATTTTTAAATAATAAAATGATGCGATAATGTAGTTCAAATAATAGGTAAAAAGTTAAGGTTCTCAATGTTATTACAATAATTAGATAAAACAGTAGAGGACCTAAAAGAGATTACCGAGACCCTCAGGGGGTATAGTACAAACTTTCCAGTGGTCACATGTGTGGCATGTGACCCTATAGTGGCTTGTGAAATTGGGGATCTCCATGGTCTTCTCCTCAAACTTCCCAGGGGTCGCACGTGCATGGCACGTGCCCCCTAAATGGTGGCTCTTGAAGGAATATGATAGTCCTCTAGGGCATTTTCGACAACGTTCCCCCAACACACGTGCAGAGCACGTGGTGGGGGCCTCGAGCCTCGAGCTGGATGGTGACGAGGAGAGGGCCTCAGTGGAACGGTGGAGCGGTGGTGAGAAGGCCCTGGCGTGGATAGCTGAGGAGCAAGCGGCGTCGGTGGCTATTGTTGATGAAGGGATGGAAGAGCTGCTGCGATTGATGGCGGTGGTCGATGAAGCAGCTGAAAGGGGAGGAAAGTGGGCGTAGTTGGCGTGGAACTCTGACTTGCAGCGGGTGAGGATGCGATGGTAGCGATACGTGAAGTAGATTGGTGGTGTGATGGCAGTGAAGTGAAATCATAGTATTTGGTAAAAACATGGGAATAGGAAAAAAGTAGAATGGGGATATGGAATTCGCCTGGGACTAGAAGTGGACGGTGGTTTTCAACTCATGTCGTTCCCTCAATCGAAACCGACGAGGGGCTCTGACAAGCTCTATGATCGCGCCTGAGGTGATCTTCGTCGGAGAGAGGAGGGTTGTCACCACCTCCTCCTCAAGCTCTCTCCCTTTCTCATGGATTTGACGAATGTCGACGAGGGAAGGTGTCGATGGGTTTTTATAGGGAGGGAAGATGATGAAGAGATGGGGATAAGGATAGAGGGAAGTGGTTGCGGAGCGTCGGTTGCAATGCCGACGGCCATTGTAGGCGGTGACTTGATAGCGGGGGGGAGGTTGCGGCTAGCCGGTGGGTTGATTGGGAAGATGGGGACGCATGTTGAGGGATGGCACGTGTTGGGCACGTGCAAGTGTTTCGAATTTAAAAAAAACAAACAAAAAAATAAAGCCAAAACTGACGGACACGTGGCGGCTCCGAGAGCAGCCACGTGTCAGCTCCAGAAAATTCAAGAATAAAAAGAAAAGAAAAAATACTAAAGAAATAACAAATGACCTCGGATCGAAAAATTTTCTTCACAAAAGTTTCTTATCTCGATGAGATCTACAACTTTCAAGGGACCAAGAGAAAAAGAGGTCATTTGTGCGAAACGGTATTTTTCGGGTACTTTATGTACATAGAATACCTTTGATTTTTAGTTTTGTAATTTTTAGTGATTTTTAATTAAGAGAAAATCGAGAAAAAAATTAGATAAATATTTACATGTTAATATAACTTTTTTGGACTTTAAATAGATAATAAAATATTAGAATAAAATAAAGTAGAAAGTGGAAGATATATGTACAGACTCATAAAGGACACTCGGACTCGGTCAGTTTCTTTGATTTCAATCTTATTTTGAATTTGGAATTTAGGGATTTTAATAAAATTTCCATCAAAGAATATAAATGAAAAAGAAATGAAAGAAAGAGGGCTAATTATGTACATAAATATCAGGTCAAAAACTGTTAAAACACAAAATGCGCAAAAGAGGCCCAAAACCCAACTTTCACATATGAGCTCCGATTTTTATGAAATTGGTCTTGTTTTGAAGGTCTTAGAATATGTATTACTTTAAAAGTGATTAGACATGAATCAGAAACTGTATGAGGAAGATATGAGTGCTTTAGTCTGCCTATTCTGAATTTGGAGTTTTTGTCTCGCGTGCCAACTATTTGAGTTAGTATTTTTTGTATTTTTCCTTTAATCTTGTCAGTAGTATGTACACAACGAAAGATGTTTGAGCTGGAATCAGAGTTAGCATGAATTAGTTAAAAATGCATGATATTAGGTGGAAATGTGAAGATGACTATGAGTGCAATTATGCGTGTTAAAATGCAGATATTATTCTAAGTGCATGAACGGTAAAAATGCAGAATAAATTATGAATTACAGCTAATTACTCAGGAACGAAGCTTTATTTTCATCTTTTAGTATGATAAATCACGGATTCATCAGTAGCCTACGATTATTTCTAATTAAGATGTAGTATGTACAAAAAGTCTCTTTTTACTCTTTTCATTTTTTGTGGGTTTTTAATTTTATATATTTTTTATTTTATATATAATATTTTTTATTAGATTTAATTTTCTTATTTTTATATTTTTTTATTTTTACTATATAATAGGCTATATAAGGGGTCTATAAATCATATAGAGTAATATAATAATAAATACTAATATAAATAAAAATGCATAAATAAAAGTTCTTTTTGGGTTATATATATAGTTTAATATTTTGTGATTTTTTTTTAATTTTTGTTATTTTTATAAATTCTGAAGTTAAAACTAGCCCAAATCAAGGATTAATTAACATGTCGAAATTGAAATGAGGATTAAAAATATCAAAATAATTCCAAAATTCTCAAATCAATTTTAATAGACAGATAATAATTTAGAAATAATACAATATTTTTTGGAATTTTTAATAGTTTTTCACATTTTATAAAGGATTTTAGATATTTTTAATTTTTAGTCCTTTTCTTTTTTTTAATTTTTAGTGATTTTTGGTTTGGAGTTAATAAATACTAAAATAGACAACATATTTTTTTTAGGAATTCTTCAAAATATTTTTCTATTTTTTTGGTATTTTCTAATTCAAACAAGGACAAAATTGTGCTCATTCTAATTTTTACTAAATAGTTAAAATACCAAAATTACCAAAATAAAAATAGAGCATGATAATACATGTTAGTAGACATCTAACTCTATTTTTGCATAATTTTTAGAGCATGGGTGCTATTTTTATAAATGAAATTGGAGTACCAAAAATACATGAATTGGGAAGGGTAATATTTATAAGTAAAATAAACATCAGGAGCTTACATGTAATTCTTCCAGAAATATACAATGTATATTAAAATTTATTGGACTTAATATAAATACAAAACCCGCCAGGTTACGCTTGTAATTTCGCCAACTCACGTGGGATGGCACATGAGGTGACGTGGCTTGGATCCATTTGCAATTAATAATAAGTACATGGGCCTTATATGCAAAAGTCCACATTTATTTACACTATATATTTTATTTACAAGGACTAATAAATAAATAAATAAATGCATGGTGAAGTATGTAATTTACCCCAATAGTGCGCAGAGATGGACAACTCTGATCGTTCACTTAAACACGTGTTGCGCTCTCCGCTCTCGATGATGCTTCGGTCGTGGACGCTCGAGATTAGATCGTGTGGGACGATCTGGCAGCTGAAGTTGGCGAGATCCAATGGTTGGCGATTGATCTAGGGCGCCTCCCCAGATCGGACGGTTGATGCTCTCTTCGAAAGACATGGAAGAACAGCTCACTTCCCTGCCTTCGATCGATGTTATCTCCTCCATCCGGTGGCCTTCTTCAATTATGTTTGATTCTACACACTCCGTGGAAGTCATCCGCTGCTGGTGGTGCCCACAAAATGGTATGGAACATCAAGAAGAGCCATGACAAGCTCAATGTCAACAAGGGCCTTTTTTAACCTCTATGCGAGTTGATCCAAGCCCAGAAGGGCTACATTCGGGATCTTCACAGGAAGATGTATGTCTCGAAGTGACTTGATTCGAATAGGAGTGAAGCTGAAATGCACGAAGGATGAAGTGGGCAGAGAGGATCCGGCGAGAAGCGACGAAGGACCCTCGATTCTCTGATCCCGAAGGATTAGGGGGACTCGATGGGCGAATCAGATGGAGAATGTGCAAGTAAAGAGAGTGGGGGCGACGTGGTGGTCGGAACTAGATCGAGTCATTGTGAAAATGTACCGGAGCTCGAGAGCTCCAACGAGGTATCCTAACTGATCTACACTAATTCATTAATTAATACTCGAAAATAATACAAAAAATAAATGCATGAATTAAATCTACCTAGAATAGGAAGAAAATATAGCTCTTATACCTGAGGGTTGCTCAGAGAGCAGGGCAGCCGGAGTTCTCCATGGACCACCTACTCTCCCTGCTCCTACACACTCCAAGCACGGGGAAGGCACGCTATCACCGACCTTCAACTCACACATAAGAGACTCGATCAGGAGCTCTAGGAGGTATCAAAAAGAGGAGGAGGACCATGAAGGATTATTTATAGACAAGGGGTCTGGTGAATTTTGGAGTGGTGATTATTCAAGGCCTGAGGTGTACCAGACGGATCTGATGATCACGCGAGGGTAGACGGATGTTAGACGCATAATCTTTGTGAAGAGCTCGAGGTGGAAGGATCAATAGGCGCCTAGAAAAATCAAAGAAGATGAGGGACTCGAGGCTCTGACAGAAGTCTAAGCTGAAAGATGGGGAGTTGACCGAGGTCAACATTCCTTGGAAGGGATTGGGCCACGTCAGCCCCCTACAGGATAAAAGAGCTCTATTTATTCAAAAATAGATAATAGAAATAGTAAATTAATTTATTATTTATTTATTATAAAAAATGTTTATTATGTTATGTAGTATTTTAATATGATTTGTATCTATTTTTTGGTTTATTTATTATAAGTTAATATTTAGGGGTGTATTTATAGGTATATTTATCTATGTTTTGTTCATTTTGTTTTTATTTTGTATTTTTGATTTTATTATTTTATTCTCTTAGTTTGTAAATTTATAACTTATTTTTTGGTGTATAAATATATTTTATTATATATTTCTGATGTTATTTGTACACTTCAATAAATAAGGGTATAAATTATATAGGTACAAGTCTAGGTATCATCTTTGTATTTTTGTACAATGTTTTATTTTTTATATTTTTCTTTATGGTTTTATTCTAGTTTTAATATGTACATATACTAAAAGTAATATTTACAAAAATATAAAATTTTAAAATTATAAAAAATAATAAAGAATAAATAAAATGCATATTTGATTCAGGTATATAGTACAATAGGGGTCGAAAACCTAACTTTCACATCTTAACTCCAAAATATATGAAACCATCTTTAATAAATAGCTTATTAAAAGTATATACAATTAAATGTGATTTTGATACATTTTGAATTTTTATTTGAGAGATATGGGTCTGGGGAATTTGGGATTTTGTAGTAACTATTTGAGCCGCTTGATCTTGATCGAGCAGTTCGCGTGATTTTGTATGGTACATACCCGCAAAAAGTATTAAATTGTGCGAACCACTCTATCAAGATCGAGCGGCTCAAACGTTTACTGCAGACTATGTTGCAGTTCCTGCTACAACAGTCCCATTTGTGCAAGCAGACAATGACATCGACGAGGGGTCGATATCAAAATATACAATAACTATACAAGCATAACATTTATAAGTGATGCATTTCACAACTTCCATGGCAGAAATATCATAGCCTTACATCACAATAAGAGGGAAACAAAGCATGCAAACGAGAAAGGGTTTATCATGCTCCAGATGAGAGGATCACAATAACCAATCGACAAGCAGACAGCAAACAAGAATTGGAGGTAAGAGCCATGAGATGTATGTTGGGTGATGCAACTACAAATCACATTATGCATCGCGGATGAGGGTGACACCTTCGTTCTTCGTCTGGATGATCCCCTCCGAAGGAATCAAGACTACATTGTCCTCCGGATTGAAGTGGCACATGGCAACACCGTGTTTCTTGTCTAGAACCAAGAACGATGGATGCTTCGGGCTCATTATGGTGGTGTCCATGTGGCAGATCACGACAGCGTCCAACACCGTGCCATCCTCGCCTACCGCGAAGACCACAAAGGCTTGGGTCTCCTCGGTCAAATGGAAATAGTACACAACATATGGATACATCACTGGGTGGCAAACAATTGTGCTCCCTCCCATCCTCCTCATATCAACGACGGTGTACGACTGCTCTTTCCTTGAGATTTTCTTGATGGCCCTAGCTTATTGCCTTGACGTCAAATGTTCCAAGCGTGGTGATGGAGAACTCTACCATGGACTCCATGAAGTCGCACATACTCTCCTCTCGCCTGAGGCAGTCGGTCTATCGCAGACCTCGAGGTTTCTCTTGATAACCATGGCTTCGACAAAATCGGGGTTGATAGAGAAACGATGAGGATCTTCGGGAGGTCGGAAAATGAGAAGGGTATTGGATGGTTTCCTTTCCTTGTGGGAACCTAGTCCATATATATAGGACATTGGTAGACATATTTGGAAAAGGAAATATCAGTTACCTTTTACGATTATGAGTCATCTTTTCCTAATCCTATTGGAAGTAGGAGTCAATGTTTCCTTATTTGCTCATCTCCACGGAGTATAAATAGGGGGTATGGGGTGCATACCAAGATCATCCCAACACAAACTCTCCTAGCACAAGAAAGAAATAAGAGAGAGGAAAAAGAAATAAAGTCTATGGTTGCCGCGGAGTTTGGAGGGAGTAACCTTTGGAGCAGTTCTTCTCCAGCATTCTTCCCTACAGTTTGGCGACGGATTTATCATTGGGTGATATTTCTCCTCTCTATTATTCTCCATTATTTGGTGATTTGTAGCACTGTATTGAGGGTCGACCTTTTATAAGCCCCTCACGGGAGATTACTTCGATTATAGTGCTTGATTTTGGGTTGCGATCAACCCCGTGATTTTTCCCTAACATTGAGGGTTTTTCTACGCTAAAAATTCTCCGTGCATCTGTGGTTGTTTACGTGGTTATACTTTTCCCGTAGTTGATATATCGTGCAGGATCCGTCTATCAACTTTGGTTATTTTTCCACAATTCAATTTATACGGGGAATCTACTCTCAACAAGTGGTATCAGAGCAAGGTTCAATGGCGAATTACAAGATGGAGTTTGGTTCAAGCAGGATAATTAGTCGTAATGGGACTAATTATAATTTGTGGAAGAACAAGATGAAAGATTTTTTTATATGTGAAGTCTATGCACCTTCTGGTGTTCTCCACGCAGAAGCCCGAAGTCAAACAGATGAGGAATGGGAGTTTGAACACGAGCAGGTTTGTGGCTTCATAAGACAGTTTGTTTTATGAGAATGTCTACAATTTATATCTAAGATGAAAGTCACGCTAGAAACTTGTGGTTGAAGTTGTAAAATCTTTACACCTCCAAGATGGGAAGTAACAAGTTGTTTCTTCTCAAGAGACTAGTGAACTTGAGACTCAAGGAAGGCAGCTTTGTACTAGATTTTCTGAATGAGTTCTAAGTAATTACTAGCCAGTTGACGAGCATTAGAGATAAAATTTGAAAATGAGATGTTGGGACTGTTATTGTTCGCTACTTTACCAGATTAATGGGATACTTTCAGAGTCTCACTTACGAATTCTACAGTCAATGGGGTTGTTTCTTTGGAGACAGTCAAGTCTGGCATTCTCAATGCGGAGATGAAAAGAAAAACCCAAGGAAGCTATTCACATTCAGAGGCTCTTGTCACAGAGAACAGGAGGAGGAGCCGGACCAAGACTGATACAAGTAGAGATAACGGTATAAGCAAGTTCAGATCCATATATCAGAATATAGAGTGTCACTATTACAAGAAGAAAGGGCCCATCAAGAAGTATTGCTTCCAATTCAAAAGAAATAACAAGAATGGGGGTGACAAGAAAGAGAAAAAGAACAAGTTGTTGCAGTTGCACAGCATGAGCTCCTCCTTGCTTGTAATGAGATGGTAGATGTCGCACAGGATGGTACTTCTTGGCTTGTTGACAGTGAATCTGCTCTACATGTCACATCTTAGAGAGAGTTTTTCTCTTCATATACAACTAGTGATTTTGGCACATTAAAGATGGGAAATGGCTCTTTGTCCCCATATTATTGGCATCGATAATGTTGCATTAAAGATTGCCAGCGGAGCTGTGTTGATGCTCAAAGATGTGAGGCATGCACCAGACATGCACTTAAATCTCATTTCTGCAGGAAAGCTTGATGTTGAGGATACCTTAACACTTTCGGAGGCAGTCAATGGAATCTTACCCGAGGATCCTTGGTTGTTGCTCGTGAAAAGAAGTATAGCAACAATCTTTACATCATGAATGCATCCATCTCCCATGATGTTGCACATGTGACCAGAGATGCAAAATCCATTGACTTGTGGCATCGACAATTGGGGACATGAGCGAGAAGGTGTTGTAGTTGTTTGGTGAGGAAGAATATGCTGACAGATGTCAAGAAAGAGAAGCTGGAGAGATGCATACACTGCTTGGCTGGGAAGCAGATGAGAGTCTCCTTCAAGAGTCGTCCACCTTCTAGGAAGATACAACTATTGGATCTTTGTTCACCACAGATGTTTGTGGTCCGTTGAAAGTAAGTTCTCCTCGGTGGTGCAATTTATTTTGTTACATTCATTGATGATTTCTTTAGGAAAGTTTGGGTCTATGCCTTAAAGAGGAAGGACCAAGTCCTTAGTGTTTTCAAAGACTTCCATACGCTAGTGGAATGATAATGTGGGAGAAACTTAAGTGCATTCGCAGTGACAATGGTAGTGAGTGTATTGGGTCATTTGATGAGTATTGCAGATATCATGGTATCAGGCACCAGAAGACTCCACCCAAGACGCCACAATTAAACGGGATAGCAGAGAGAATAAATAGGACCGTGATGGAGAGAGTCAGATGTTTTCTTTCTGAAGCTAAGTTGCCTAACTCTTTTTGGTGTGAAGCACTTTATACTATTGTTCATGTATTTAATCTATCTCCACATGTACTCTTGTATGGTGATGTTTCTGATAGGGTTTGGCATGGAAAGAATGTCTCATACAACCATTTACGGGTCTTGAGATGTCGCGCATTTGTGCATATTCACAAGGATGAAAGGTCCAAGTTGGATGCAAAGACAAAGCAGTGCATCTTCTTGGGAAATGAACAAGATGAGATTGACTACAGGTTGTATGATCCAGTTGATAAGAAGCTGGTGAGGAGCATGGATGTGATCTTCTCTGAAGATCAAACCATTGAAGACATCCAAAAGGCTACTATGGACTCTCCTTCGAGCAGCTATTAGCAGATGACATGGAGTTAGTCCCTTTGCAGAGGGCTCCATATGTGGTGCCAGATAATGCATATGAGCAGGTACCATATGCAGGACATGAGGAGGATACACCACAGATCACCACTCCTGATGATGATGATGTAGATGATAGTGGTGATGATGGTCGACAAGATGATGAGGGCTCTTCTTCCGAGGCTCTTCCACCACAAAGACCCGTGAGGGAGAGGTGACCCTCCACCAGATATTATGCACATGAGTACATTTTATTGACAAATAGTGGCGAGTCTGAATGCTATGAAGAAGCCTTGCAAGATGCAAACAAGGAGAAATGGGTAGAAGCTATGAAAGAGGAAATGGAGCCCCTTCATGACAATCATACCTTCGAGCTTGTCAAGTTGCTCAAAGGCAAGTGGACATTGAGAAATAAGTGGGTTTATAGAGTGGAACATGATGAATACTCTATATACCTAAGGTACAAAGCTAGGTTGGTTGTGAAAGATTTTAACCAAAGGAAGGGAGTTGACTTCGAGGAGATCTTTTCTCCTGTGGTGAAGATGTGTTCTATCAGGATGGCTCTCAGCTTGGCAGCTATTTTTGATTTGAAGATTGAACAGATGGATGTGAAGACAACATTCCTCCATGGTGATCTTGAGGATGAAATCTACATGTTGCAATCAAAGGGCTTTACAGTCAAAGGTAAGGAAAATTATGTTTGCAGACTGAAGAAGAGTCTATATGTCTTGAAGCAAGCACCCAAGCAGTGGTACAAGAAGTTTGACTCGTTAATAGGAGAGCATGGGTACTTCAAGACCACTTCAGACCATTGTGTGTTCGTGAAGAAATTCTCAGATGATGATTTCATCATATTATTGCTTTATGTTAATAACATGTTGATTGTAACCAACAATGAAGAGAGAAATTTCTGTCTTGAAGAAAGAGTTGAGCAAGTCCTTTGCTGTGAAGGACTTGGGGTATGCAAATTAGATACTGGGCATGAGATCACTCTAGACATGAGAGAAAGGAAACTTCAATTTTCACAAGAGAAGTACATTGAGAAAGTACTTCAAAGATTTCATATAGAGAAGGTAAAGCCAGCTAGCACCCCTCTTGGAGCGTATTTCACATTAAGTTCCAAAGATAGCCCACAAAACAATGCAGAGAAGAATATGGAAAGAGTTCCCTATGCAACAACCACCGGTAGTCTCACATGGTTTGTACAAGACCAGATATTGCTCATGCAGTTGGAGTTGTTAATAGGTTCATCTCAATTCCAGGAAAATAACATTGGGAAGAAGTTAAATAGATCTTGAGATATCTTCGAGGTACTAGCAGTTATTCTCTTTGCTTTGGAGCAAAGACGCCAGTTCTTCTTAGATACACAGATTCAAACATGGTAGGTGACATTGATGGGAGAAGATCCATATCAGGTTACATGATGTCTTTTGCAGGTGGTGCAGTTTCTTAACAGTCTCGTCTCCAGAAGTGTGATGCTTTATCTACTACAGAGGCTGAGTTCATTGCAGCTACAGAGGCATGCAAGAAGTTGTTGTGGATGAAAGAAGTTCCTGCAAGAATTTGATTTTCATTAGGACAAGTACGTGCTTTTACTGTGACAGTCAGAGTGCTATTCACCTTGACAAGAACTCTACATTCCATGCAAGACAAAAGTACACCGATGTCATATATCATTGGATACGTGATGTGTTAGAATCAAAGCAGCTTGTACTTTACAAGATCCACACAGATGACAACGGTGCTGATATGATGACAAAGACGTTGCCGCTTGGAAAGTTCGAGAGATGCTGCTCCCTCACAAGTTTGGAGCAGTTCCCACATCATCAGTGGGGAAGATTTGTTGGAATGAGTTCTCCTCCTGTGGGAACCTAGTCCATATATATAGGATATTGGTAGTCTTATTTGAAAAAGGAAAAATCAATTACCTTTTACTATTAGGGGTCATCTTTTCCTAATCATATTGGAAGTAGGAGTTTGTATTTTCTTATTTGCTCATCTCCATGGGGTATAAATAGGCAGTATGGGGTGCATACCAGGATCATTCCAACACAAGCTCTCCTAGCACAAAAAAATAAGAGAGATGAAGAAGAAAGAAAGTTTGTGGTTGTCGCAGAGTTTGGAGGGAGTAACCTTTGGAACAGTTCTTCTCCAGCATTCTTCCCTATAGTTTGGCAACAAATTTACCATTGGGTGATATTTCTCCTCTCTATTATTCTCCATTATTTGGTGATTTGTAGCATCGTATTGAGGGTCGGCCTTTTGTAAGCCCCTCATGAGAGATTACTTCTATTATAGTGCTTTATTTTGAGTTGCGACCAACCCCGTGATTTTTCCCTCACATTGAGGATTTTCCACGTTAAAAATTCTCC
Organism: Ottelia alismoides; assembly: GCA_037367405.1. Lineage (NCBI taxonomy): Eukaryota > Viridiplantae > Streptophyta > Magnoliopsida > Alismatales > Hydrocharitaceae > Ottelia > Ottelia alismoides. Next base: position 67,569 of record JAZKJV010004026.1, on the reverse strand, counting down.
GTACATCTGTGGTTGATTTTTTCTGTGGTTGAGATACTTTCTCGTAGTTGATATATCGTGCAATCCGCCTATCGACTTTGGTTATTTTCCACAATTCAATTATACGGGAAATATGTTCCCAACAAAGGGAGGGAGTTCGCCTCGTTGCATGGGAGGAAATCGGAGCATGCGGTGGTTTTGAGAACGTGAAGAGCCATCTTCCACCCAGGTACAAGTTCCTATAGAGTATGCAGTCTCTGTTGTTGAAGTCATGCTTATGCAAGGTTCCATCACGCTTGACCGCAGTATCCTTCTGGTTCTTTAATGATGCGGTTAGTGGAATTTTCCATTCAATATTGGACAATGGGCTGGTGACGGGAAGATCCTTCTGGTTACTTAATGTCATCGATGATAGAATTTTCCATTCGATGTTGGGCAATGGGCTGGTGATGGAAGATCCTTTGGCTCTTTAACATCATTGTTGGTGGAATTTTCCATTCAACATTGATCAATGGGCTGGTGACGGGACACTACAAGAAAAATGAGTTGTGGCCACGGAATGTGGCTACGGAAACTTGTGGCCACGATAATTCCATGGCCACTAGTTTCTCGTAGCTACAATTCCGTGACCAAAGCTTCATACAATAGTTGTGGCCACGACAAGTTCTGTGATCACTTGTAGTGGCCACGACATATTCGTGGTTAGAGAACTCTCGCAACGAGACTTGTAGCTACGGCTACTGTTCAATTCCGTGGCCACAAGTCCCACATCTGTGGGCATAATTCTGTAGCCACAACTTGTTTTCCTTGTAGTGGGAAGATCCTTTTGGTTCTTCACCATGGTCGGTGAAATTTTCCATTCAACGTTGGTCAATGGGTTGGTGACGGGAAGATCCCTCTGTTCTTTAACACCACCGTTGGTGGAATTTTCCTTTCAATGTTGGACAATGTCCTGGTGATGGGAAGAACTTTTTGGTTCTTTAAAGCCACCGTCGGTGGAATTTTCCATTCAATGTTGGACAATGGGATGGTGACGGGATCTTCCTTATTGTTATTTAACATCCTCATCGGTGGAATTTTCCATTCAACATTAGACAATGGGCTGTGGCGGGAAGATCCTTCTGGTTCTTTAATGCCATCATCGGTCGAATTTTCCATTAAACATTGAACAATGGGTTGGTGGCGGGAAGATCCTTCTGGCTCTTTAACGCATGTCGTCGGTCAAATTTTTCATTAAACATTGAACAATGAGTTGGTGACGGGAAGATTCTTCTGGTTCTTTAACGCCACTGCTGGTGGAATTTTTCATCCAACATTGGACAATGAGTTGATGACGGGAAGATCCTTTTGGTTCTTTAATGTCATCGTTGGTAGAATCTTCCATTCAACATTGGACAATGGGCTGGTGACGTGAAGATCCTTCTGGTTCTTTAACAATGTTGTCGGTGGAATTTTCCATTCAACATTGGACAATGGATCGGTGACGGGAAGATCCTTCGAATCTTTAACAGTGTCGTTGGCGGAGTTTTCCATTCAACGTTGGACAATGGGTTGGTGACAGGAAGAACCTTCTGGCTCTTTATGCCGCTGTCGGTGGAATTTCCATTCAACGTTGGACAATGAGCTGGTGACGGGAAGATCCTTATGGTTCTTTAACGCTATCGTCGGTGGAATTTTTCATTCAACATTGGACAATGGGCTAGTGACGGGAAGATCCTTCTGATTCTTTATGTCGTCGTCGATGGAATTTCCATTCAACGTTGGGCAATGGGCTGGTGACGGGAAGATCCTTCTGATTAAAGTCTTCGTTAGTAGAATTCGTCATTCAATATTGGACAATGGGCTAGTGACAGGAAGATACTTCTGATTCTTTAACGTCATCAGTGGTGGATTTTTCATTCAATATTGGACCTTGAGAAGGTTGTAAGATCCTTCAGACAGTATGGAGTTTTTACACCTACAAATGTACCGCAAAAGTATTATATGTTGTTCATAAATTACTGTTTTTTTCAAGTTCATATGAAAATCCAACCTTATGTATATTGTTCTATATACCCATCAACATTTTTGTTAGATTTCACAGCTATTTGATTGAGCAGTTCTTTCTCTTTCTCCTGAATTACAAGCCGACATGGTTGGTGAAAAAAAACATAATATTCTAGATGATATTCGATATCTAGTTTGATTGACTTGATATGAAAGAATTCAACTTAAAAGATTAAGATTCTTAGAATGTGATTGAAAAATCATATTTTCCTAAGCCACCATGGGAGGTTACCGATGGGCAATGGACATCTATGTCGACCTTTTGTCTTCTTACTCAATTATTGGACAAAAATGTCATTTTATCACGCATTTTTTCATTGTCAAACATGAATATATAATCTACATAAAAATAGGAGAACCGTTTGATTCTTCCCTAATTATCTTGTAACAAGCTCAGTACCAAATTAATCTTGCGCGGTTAGAGTAACCTCTTAAAGGTTTAGTCAGATGGGTAAAAATTGACCATTTGGATGATTATAATGGTTGAAATGGTCAATAAGATATTTTATTCAAGATAATTATTCATTTTTGGTATAAACAATAGCTATTTGTTCATCGACCGTAAGAGGATTTGCTTGGATTGTTTGTAACATCATATAGATATCTAGGGAATAGTTCCTTTAAAGTTAATTTTCCCTAGATACATTTAATTTTTTATTTTATTATGAATTAATTATGTAAATGTATTATATAGATCGTATTGAAAATCAAAAATGATTTTTTATTTTTTCTTTATCTATAGAAAAAAGATAAAATAATTGCAATGAGTTTAAAATGAAAATTTATTTATAGGTAAAATGAATTGCAATAATTTTTTATTATAATATATTTTTTATGTTATTTTATTGTGATTTTTATAGCATGAACCTTAAAAACTTTGTAAATTATCTTCTTAATCTTGTATACTTCATAATTATAAGAAAAATCCGTGAACTTGCTCTGTTTAATACCATGAACCATGTAGTTAATTTGACTCCTTTTGAGCCAACTTGTTAGGGTTAAGGTCGAGTTAATAAAATCAAATCAAAATCAATGGTGGATTTTTCTTCCATATCTCTCATTCCTTCTCTCCTTTTTGTGTTCATTTTCCTCCCCATCACCACTCCAGTAAAATGAACGGAGGTGGAAGTATGTCAAGATCCTCGACTCGCAACTCGACAACCACATTCTCTTCTCCACCCTCCGAGAATACATCGTCCTCACAGAGACGTAATGAGTGAGTGGAGGCAGAGGTTTGGGTGGTGCTAGAAGGGATTGGAATGGAGAGGAGGAGGTTCGAGTCATGCTACGATGGGTCAGGATAGAATTGTTGAGGTCTGAGCGATATGGGGGAGGTGGGGTTCGATGCAGGGTAAGGGACTTGAGATTGGTTGACATGAGGGAAGGGATGCAGGTGCTGGAGCTAGGGACGCAAACGGATGTAGTTATGTTCATATTCGTTCGTATTTGTATTCGTTTTTAATAGGATATGGTTCTTATTTTTTTAAAATAGGCGAATACGAATACGAATATGAATCTGAATACGAATCTTGAGTTAACGAATACAAATATGAAAAAAACGAATCCGGTTACAAACACGAATATTCGTATTTAAAATTTACAATTTTAAAATAAAATTAGAGTTTATTGCCCCCAATTCAATCCTCATTTCCCGAAATCCTCTCTCCACCGTCGACTCCTCTCCCTCCCCAGGTTCGCTCTTCTCCCTCGTCACCCACGACTATGTGTCGCCCTCTTCCTCCCCCGCCACCCCTGTCGGTGCCCATCCTCTTCATCCCCAACCTCCCTTCGCCTCCCCGTAGACCTCTGCCTCCCCGACCTAGTTGTCATGCACCTCCCCTTGATCTTCGCATCAGGCAGCTGCCCTCCGTCTCCCCTGCCTCCCCATGCCGGCCCCTTGCTGCCCTCTGTCTCCCCCGCCTCCCCCATTGTCCTCCTCCTCCCCCACCTCCCCATGCCGCCCCTTTGCTACCATCCGCCTCCCCCACTACCCTCCGCCTCCCCCGACTCCCCTTGTGCCCCTTGTCACCCTCCGACTCCCCTACCCAGGTGCCTACCGCCTCCCCTGCCACCCTCGCAGCCCTCTGCCTCCCCTAAAACCCCCACTCAGTTGCCCTCCGCTTTGTGCTCTTTGCCTCCCCCGTCGGGCTGCCACCCTCAGCCTTCCCCCACACTGCCGTCCAATCTCCCTCTGATGATGCTTGATCTCTTTGTTGTTGTGCTAGAGAAGCCGCAACCGCAACCTCCCTCCACCGCAGCTGCAACCTCCCTCTCAGTCGCAGTTGCATCTGATTTGGTATATCATCTTAAATCCCTAATCTTGTATTGTTAATTCTAAGAAATCAAATCTATTTTTTTATAGAATGGATATTGGAATGTGGAATGTTTTTTTATGAATGGAATGTTATTGTTAGAAATGTAACACAGAATGTTAATGCTAACCTTGCAGCCGCAACCATATTGGAACGTTATTGTTAAAAAAATCTTTTTTAGAAAGCAAATTTGAAATGTGGTTAAACAACTTGAAAGTTATGTGGAAGTAAATTTCAGATTTATATTATTATGTTAAGCATTTTTTATGTTATTGTTATTGAAAGCAAATTACAATATTCGTTATTATATTGACTTGTCATATTAAGTTGAATTTCAGATCCAAGTGAAAAATGCAAGTTATATGGGAGTGGTTACCAAATAAGTAGGTTTGTTTTTATTTATAATTTAATACTTATATTAGAAGTTAACATTCGTTTGGATATTCGTATTCGTTTGTAAAAGATCTGTATTTGTATTCGTATTCGTATTTTGAGGATATGGATCTTGTTTTTTTACGTTCGTATAACATTCACATTCATATTCGTATTTGTAAAATAACATGAATATGGTTATGGTATGACATGAATTCGCGTTCGTATCTATTCGTTTGCATCCCTAGCTGGAGCAGCACTGGGGATAGGGTCGAAGGCCGAGGTGTCACAAGAGAGGGGAAGAGGAGGTTGGGCGATGTAGGGGAGGTAGTGTGGATGTCAGAGCGATGCTGGAGAGGGGGTCGAAGAGGTCATGCAATTAATGTAGGGGAGATGGTTCATACGTCAGAGTGGCGTTAGAGAGGGATTGGAGGTCGAGGCAGCATGGGGGATGGGGGGAGGTGGGGTGGAGGTCTGTGCAGCAGTGGAGGTGGAGGGGGAAGTCATGGCGGTGCTGGAAGGGATAGGTGGGACGGCTAAGAAATGGTGGAGGAGGGGAAAGGGAGGTGAGAAGGAGGGGAGGGGAGGTGAGGAGGAGGGGGGGTGGGAAAAGGGTATTCTTTGTAAATTTGATTACAAAAAAGGTAATATAGACTTTTTTTTAATTGAACCAGCTTCATTTTTACACCCAAAAGGATGATAGTTAATCAGAGTTTGCAAGTTTACGGGGTTTGAGTGAAGTTTGCAAGTTTTAGTAAATCGATATTTTGATGGAGATCTGCTCTCCAAGGTAGGATTTTATCCCTAGAGAGTAGATGTAACTAGTTTCTAGCGGATACATTTTTGGTATCTTTTGCAACCCATGGTGTTTGGTAGGGGAAAAGAAGAAGTGAGGAGGTAGGATGTGTGGAGGGGTTGAGGAGAGGAGTATAGATATGTTCCAGAAGAGAGAAGAAGAAGGGATTTCTCGACGATGATAAGTTAACTTGGGTAAGAGAAGCCTTTGTCGCCGCCTCGGTGGCAATCTAGCATATATGCTGCAAGGAGGTGGACTTCGCGGTTCACGTGCGAAAAAGAATGGAGAATTGAAGTATCAAGCAAGCGAGTAATTGGCGCTAAGAGAGCTTTCAAAAGCTATATTGGAAACTAAAACCAGTTCTTGATTAGTATTGACTTGTATTTACGTGTATATAATACGTGTGTTGTTTCTTGACCGTTAGAGTAGATTTAATACTTTTAATGCTTTAAAAAAATAAAAACAGATATAAAACATTCCAGAAATCCATATTAATCCACTAGTCAAACAAGATTGATCGAAAAAAAAATAGTGAATTGATCGATTAATTATTATCAATGATCAAATGTTAGGTCACATGGGTTAACAACGATAGTAGTTGATATAATAACATAAAGGTATTGATTGATCAATTAGCTTGTTTCCTTGATCAAAGTCATCGTACCACTGCTAACAGATCACCAACAATCCAAGGGATAGAAGTAGACATCTTGAGAAAGGTACTAATGTTGTAGAGGTGGAGATGAAGAGGGTTAAGTTTGAGGGGTACTGTAATAAGCAAGACTTCACCATGACTTCCTAGCAATAAGAACCTTTAAAAATGGTTTTCATCATTAAGGAAAATCCACTCCTATAAACTATTTAATTATGACAGACAATTATTAGTAAGCAATTACTCCTAATTTTCTTTGAAGCTTGATCAAGTTCCCTAACTCATACATTGCTTTTTTTTGTTATAGATAATGAACCTTATTCACTATTTCGTGCCTACACTACAAGAAAAATGAGTTGTGGTCAGGGAATGTGACTACGGAAACTTGTTGCCACGATAATTGTGTGGCCACTAGTTTCTCGTAGTTACAATTCTGTGGTCAAAGTCTTCAAATATGTAAGGAGGATATTCATGCAAGAGTCGTGGCCACGACAAGTTCTGTTGTTACTTGTAGTGGCCACGACATATTCGTGGTTAGAGAACTCTCGTGATGAGACTTGTAGCTACGGCTACTGGCCACGACGTGTTGTGGCTAGAGCCCAATTCTGTGACCACAAACCCCACATCCGTGGGCATAATTCTGTAGCCACAAGTTGTTTTCCTTGTAGTGTAGGCATTCACGATAAGTTTCACTGTGGTCAAAGTTGAAGCAAAAACTCATGTCATATAACATCCCTTGAGATAAAAAGATTGATCTCTGACTTGAGTGGGACCAACTGATAGACAAATCAAAACAAGTGAATAATAATTCCTTAACCAATGGTAAATCCACTTGTGAGAGCACAAGAGAGGAAGTCTAGAGATATGAATATAACTATTCCACTTAAGCTGACTAGAGAATTATTATAGTATGAGAAGTAACTAGAGAATTATCACAATAAGAGGATATCACCACTATAAAGAGACAAAAAGGAACATGAAGTGAGTTTAGGTGGGTCATGAAGTAACCATCATGATTAAGGGAACAAAGATGACCGTTAGAGGATGCATTGCAGGTTATGTCGTCCATGTCAAGAGGAATGAGTGTTGTAATTTCCCACCTTACAACATCAAGGATCACAAAACCATGTTACTTAAAACACATTAGCAAAGTAGCAAATCACGGAAGCACGCACAAACAAGGTCAAGCAAGCACGAAGACATACGGAGTTACAAGATTCGCCTATAATTAGCTTACGTCTTTGGACGACAGCGATCGATTTTCACTATGTGTAGAAAAGGAGAATACAGAGAGCTCTTACCATATGGGAGTTTATATACTTACTCCCGTACAGACGGATCCCTGATACAAACAGGTCCATATGATCGAATTCAAATAGGACCGCTCATTAAAAATGCTTGATGAACTTGTTGGGGTATAGTACGACAGGAATGAGTGCATACGACGGTTCTTCAACAAGGAAATGGTTATCTCCCCCGTTATCGTACTTGTTTGGAGATCTAAACACTACCAATCAATAACTAAATATCAAACCATAAGGTTACATCTTAGATGTTATGGGGAAAAAACCCATTTTCTTCTATTTGATCACGAATAAACACCATTAAAAAAAGACTCAAAAAAACGGAGGCCTCACCAATTAGCTTATCTCCCAAACAATTGGAGAGAACCATGCATACACGCATCTTCTCAATTATTATTGTGCTTTGGAATCTATCTCAGACTTTGGTTGCTTGCTTGCATTATTTGTACGGATGCCAACTTGCTTGAAGGATTGATTGTTGGAGGCAAACAAAGGTAGAGATTGTGAGCCACAACTTTTGTCCGAATGCTTAATAGTTAGCTTGGATATATCTTTGCTCAACTCTCTTTAGTTCATCACCGATCTTTTTGGCTGATGTGACAACTTTTCAAGGATTCTTAAAGTGTGGATCTTTCTTACATAACCCGCATAGTTTTAAATCATACTTTGGTTAACCTAAAACCTTCCACCAATGAACATCAATTTCAAGGGTTTAATATTGTTGAATCGGATATCTTTGTGACAGAACCCACTTAATGGTCTAGTGGTAGCACAATGTGTCTACCACACAAAAGATTAGGGTTCAAATCCCACTCTTGCAGGAGTTGTGTTAAGTAGTCGACGACCAGCATAAAAAATAGTCGAATCTTTCAACATGGATTCGAGTCAGAGAGATCCAATGTGTATCTAATTCATTTGGAATTTGATATACATATTCCTATGAGGTGGAGAGTAGACCCGAACAATGGGCTCGGACCTGTCCCCACCCCCTCCCCACACACCCAGTCCCCTCAGCCCGCTTATGGGTCGGGTTTGGGTTAGGAGAATAAGGCATGGACCAGTCCGGCTCAGTACATACTTTTGTTTTCTAATTCATGTTTATTATTTAACTTGACCCCCGAAAGCATCACCTAGATTCAATTTCTTTCTCAAGTGAAAAGTCATGATCATAGTTATTCATGGTGTAGCATTGTTGATCTAACTAGTGCATATCTCCACGTATTGCATTGATTGTATTAAAAGAGTTTTTACCACTTGTGCCCTTGTGCATTCCTTTTATGTAATAGTAGTTCTGCCATGAATTCTTACAAAATTCATAGTTTTGTCCTTCCATGTAAAACAAAAGACTATCACATACGTTTAAAAAATAAACTTTCAAATTAATACGCCTAACTTATACTGTTTTTCCAATATGTGTTAATCCAATGAACTAAATATCGGTGTAGTATAATAGAAATACTGAATAAAAACGAAAGATGGGAGTGTAAGTGGTATGTGGATTGGTCGAACAAGCCCCATGATCGAACTCAATGAGGTTGACTTTAAAAAGAGCTACCTAAGTAGGATGTAAACTAGCGACTCGGTCGATAAGGAGGAGGTTTTAAGTTATTTCAAAAAAATCTTGGGTCAAAATCACCTACAACTAAAGCAAAGTATAACCCCGAAATTTTTTCCCTTTTAAAGTGCTTTATTTTTTGTATTTTTAGTTTTTTACTTTTATATTTTGTATTTTTTCATTCAGAAGGTTTTTAATTAATTTTTAGTTAATTGTTTATGTATAAATGTATGTGCATGTGTGTATATGTTATGTCGATGTGCCTTTGCATGTGTGTACGTCCGCTCATTTACATGTCTATGTGTATGATGGTATGTACATACATATGGCCTTTTACTTAATTCAAATATACACACATATATGCATGTGTGTGTATGTTATGTGGATGATTTTCGGATACTGTGAAAATTTAAGATGGAGAATAAGTGTAATAAATTCTAACTAATCGAACATGTTGTGAATCACAAAAGCAGAATATGAACAAACAATCAATCAAGAAAGCACGAAGATACATAGATTTACTTCCACTGTGTGGATAAAGAGAAAACAACCGAGGATGATTCAAAACACTAACCTTACGGAGGTTTATATATTATCTCCTCCCACGTAACTAATTTATAAAAGTAATTGGATGGAGTACCTAGAGTCTTCATTGTAGACATCCCAAATCTCATTATAACTTTCTCAATGTAGTTCTTTTGAGATAAGAAAAGAGTTTACCTTCTGTAAGATCCCTAATGATTTCCACCCCCAAAATCTTCTTTGTTGCATTAATGTCCTTTGTGTCAAACTCTGAATTAAGGAGCGTCTTCAGATATCTATCGTACTCTTCTTTACAGTAATTAGCATGTCATCCATGTAAAATAACATATAGATGAAGGTCTCATATGCACCTTGTTGTGGCAAACACAACAATCATATATGTTCCTATTGATCCCATGATTCATCATGAAGTTGCCAAACAACTTGTACCACTGTCTAGGAGACTGTTGAAGCCCATGTAAGCACTTATTTAATCAGCATACATGGTCTTCCTTTCCTTGAAGTACGAAACCCTCTGACTGACTGATATGAATGTTCTCGTCGAGTTCACCGTTATAAGAAAGTTGTTGTCACATTTAATTGCTCCAACACCAAATCTCGATGTGCTACAAGAGCTCATAGCACACTGATGGGTGGATGTCTACAAAGGGCAAGAATATATCATTATAATCCACACCTTCCTTCTGATTATAACCCTTCACAAACCTTCTATTTGATTCCGTCACTGCCTGAGATTCATGTCTTCTTCTTAAAGATCCATCTGCAACCAACGACTTTCCTCTCCTTTGGCAACTTGACAAGCTCTCATGTTTGATCCTTTTGAAGAGACTTATCTCCTCGCCCATAGCAACAATCCAATGCCTAGATTATGTCCCTATTATAGTCTTCATGTAAGCGAAGGGCTCCGGAGACAGCCTCCTTTGTAACCTATAGTGAAAATGCAACAATGTCTTGAAAATCACATCTTTGCGGTGGATCTACGTATCTATAGGGTCGATCAATAGGAATACTTAGTTTTCTCTCATCTAGTTGCTCAACTTCAAGTTGTTCAGCATAAATTTGATCAGTACGTAATCACTACTTGGTGTCAGTTCGAGCTACACCTATTTGTGCACATCATCACCTATCCATGCATCAACAGACTCGCTATTGAAGTGAAGTAAGGAATTCTCATCAAATGTAACATCCCTGCTAACAATAACTCTATGCTTAGGAGGGGATCAATATACCCCTTTACTCCTGCACCATACCCTGTAAAAACCCCTTTTTTGCCTTTGGTTTCCTTCACTAACATGGTAATAGACAACACAACTAAAAATCTGTAAAATAGAATAATTAGCATGATTACCAAACCATAACTTAATGGGTGTTTTCTCATCAATTCATCAAGTAACAAGTTGCAGCCACGTCTTCAAACCAGAATGTTCTATCAAGTCCATCATTAGAGAGCATGCACCATGCTATTTCCAAAAGCATCTTACTCATTCATTTTACATCTATGTCCTATTGTATCGTATCTATGACGGTGTAGTGTCTCGCAACACCGTACTCTTTGCGGAACTCATTGGACTCCGACGAATAGAACTCCAAACTGTTTTCTTAGATTTCAAGTTCTCTACCAAGATCTTCTATTGCCTGAAAGCTTGAAATGCCTTGCTCTTGTGCTTCATCATGTACACCCAAACCATCATTTAGTAATCACCAATAATGTATAAAAAATACATGTCGCCTCCTAAAGATGGGACTCGAGGAGGCCCCCAACAATCAATTGGATGTAGTGAAGTATCTCTTCCATCCTTTGAATAGCTTTATTGAATTACTTCTTGTGTTATTTCTTGGCATGCAATGCTCAAGAACTCCATCTTGGATCCCTTCAGATCCCCGACGAGACCTTTCTCACAGAGGGTATTCATTCTCATCTGACTCATGTGCCCCAGCAACATGTGCCACAATTTTGACTCTAACTTCACGTCTCGGGAGACTGCTGCAATAGAACTGTAATTATAGACCATGCATGATGTATAGGGTCTTCTACTTGTTGTTCTTGATGACAACTCTTTCAATTTTGACAACCTTCATAATTCTACCTTCAACGTTGTGCCTATATCCTTTAAAGTCCAAGATTCCAAGGGATATCGAGTTCTTTCTTGGATCAGGAATATAAAGAAGTTCTCTCACCGTCCTCATGACTCCATCATGCAACTTGATCTTCATAGAGTCGATCCCTATAATCGTGCATGATGTATCATTCCTTGTGATGACGTTTCCACCGTATATCTTATCATACGTGCAGAAATAATCTTCATTAGGGTCCTATGGTAATAATAGATTGAATCAAGAATATATGTGTTAGGGTTTAGAGTTTAGGGTTTAGGGTTTAGGTTTTAGGGTTTAGGTTATAATCGTCTTTTGAAAAATGATGGTGAGAATTATATCATCATCAAAATCTATGCCCTCCCAAGCCTCTGCAGCAATCGTGGCTTTTTCTTTCTTCTTCAGACAGACCTTCCAATTTCCAGGTTCCTTGCATTAATTGTGTATATCCTTAGAATTGTGATTCTTCGACTTGTTCTTCTGTTTTCCCCTCTTCCTATAGCCAGAATCGTTGTGACTCTTTTCACGAATCATAATTAAACATGCATCATTAGAGTCATGCTTCCCGATAGCTATATGTTGATGTTCACGTGTATGCTAACTCGTGTGAACTTCCACTAGGGTTATTGCTTCTCTTTCCATAATAAATGACTTAACAAAATTCTCATATGATAACAGAAGAGAAACCAACAAGATCAATGAAATATCTTCGCCTTCAATCTTAACATATACATTTCTTAAATCCATCAATAATATATTTAAGCGATGTAGATGTTTTCTAAGAGATGTACCTTCCTGCATGAGGAAAGAAAACAAATGTTGCATTAACAATAAGTTTTGGTAAGAGACTGTGTCAGTACGGACTTTTGAGCTTGAACCACGGACTGATCGTGGTTTTCTTATCGGTGACTTCCACGATGATCTCATCCACCAAACACAACATGATCGTTGAATGTGCCCCATCTTCCTCCATAAATAAATCAGAGGGTTCGAGTGCCTTCAACCTTCATTGATCCAATGACACCTAGATGTCATGTTGCTTCAATACGACGTGCATCTTGATCTGTCATCGACCAAATCTGTTCCTTCTTGTGAACTTCTCGATCTTCTGATTGTGCGACATAATGTTTCTTGATGATTCTGAGGGAACCTGACGATCTAATACCAGTTTGTTGCGAATTGTGAAAATATAATATACACAAACGATCAATCAAACAAGCATGAAGACAAACAAATTTACAAGGTTCACATGTAACTTAGCTACGCTCTTGGACGGTGACGATCGGTTTTCATTATGTGCGGAAAGAAGAAAGTACATAGAAGAATTCAAAACACTAACCCTAAGTAGGTTTCTACTGTACCTCCTACCAAACAAATAAATCCTAAAATGAATAGAACTTGAAATCCTAAAGCAAACATGAATTTAAATATCAAACCAACTAAAACTTTATCTTCAGTCTTAAATAAAATCTGAGGCATATCAACAACATCCATCATACAAAAAATGCCCTTTTCAACAATATTTAGTCCATAAAAAATTTCAACCCATTATTGAGTAGGTGGATTCTTCTATAAAAATATTTATAATTGGGATTTTTATCCGGCAGACCCTGAAATCTTTTGCAATTACCGCTACGACCTTTGAAACATCGTAATTCCTCCCCCGACCCTGTAAACTTGCTCCGTCTTACCTCACAGACCCTGCCGTTAATTTTAACTTTATTTGAGTCAACTGCTTGAGTTAGTCTTGAGTTAATCTAACCAATGGACATCCAATGGTGGATATTCCACTCCCATGTTCTTTCTCTCCTCATTCTCTCTCCCCCCTCTCTCTCGTTGCCATCTCCTCGCAAGATTCGAGCGTTCGGGACCTCCTCGTGGCTGCTCGTCCTCCTCGTTGGCGTCGCTCCCTCCGGCGGACTGAGCGAACTACAACACAGTGGGCATAGCAGGGCACTGGAGTAGGATGCGACCTGAGCGAGCAGAGAGGAGGCCTGGGCAGGGAGGCGACCTGAGCAACCTGAAGGGGAGGAGGCTTGGGCGGGGCGGAGGCCTGGGCGGAGGGGAGGATGCCTGGGCAGGGAGGCGGAGGGGAGAAGGGGAGGAGGCTTGGGCAGGGCGGAGGCGTGGAATCCGTCTCGAACGAGAATGGTCCCGATAAGTTGGGGTCGTCCTTTCCGGCGATCTGTTTCGACACGAGCAGCGATCCGCCTCGCCTTCGGAGCATGATGGCAATGCACATTAAGACGCCCATCAGGAAGATGGCAGAGACTGCAATTGCCAGTGCAAGATCACGTCTTCTATGGCTGGCTCTCATTACGCCGGTGTTGTCGGGGTTCACCGCAATTGGGCAGTCGTCCCGTGAGCCGATGAATGCGGTTTTCAGCGTCACGGGGGGGAACGACGACGAGCAGAAGGTGAGATTGTTGTAGGAGAAGTTGAAGCTTGACATGCTGTGGAGCTTCCTCTGCAATTGCATCGGAATCTCGCCAGTGAGGTTGTTGCTGGAGAGATCCAACACCTTCAATATCCTGATGCTCAAATCTGGAATCTGTCCTTCCAAATAGTTATGCGAGAGATCAAGAACACTCAAATTCATGAGCTTACGGACACCCACAGGTATCTTCCCTATGAGCCCAATTCTGGAGAAATTCAAGAACTCTAGGCCGGAGAGCTCGCTGATCTCCGGGAACTTACCGCGGGCGAAACGGTTGTCGGCGAGGCTCAGGTACCGGAGAGACCGGGCAGCGCCCAAGTCTGCGAATATCGTGCCACTGAGCCGGTTACCGGAGAGGTCGAGTTTGGTCAGACCGGGCCAAGAACCGAAATTCAGAGATACCTGAGAGATGTGGCATGTGAACTGGTTACCGCTGAGATCAACGACGTGCAGAGTGCGGCGAAGCGCGGCGGATATTGAACCTGCGAACTGGTTTCTCGACAGATTAAGATACTCCAATGACTCCAATCCGGAGAAATTCGGCAGCTTCCGGTGACCACATTCCCTGCAAGATTCAAGTGGCTGAGATTCATCAAGAAATTGAGATCGCTCGGTAAATTGCCCCCGAGCAAATTGGAAGAGAGGTCGACTGAAATCAACGATCTGCGCTGCACAATCTCCGGCGGAAGAACACCATTGAACAGGTTCTTGCTGAGATTGAGGTGGGTCACGGAGGCCGAGGCCTGAGGCGGAGAGGAGGATAAGGTGGTCGTTCTCGAAGGTGCAGCGGGCTGCTTGCGGGCAGAGGGAGGAGGAGTTGTGAGGGGGAGGGGATCCCATCTGGCGGAGGAAGTCAAGGAGGAAGAACCCATCGGTGTTGGGCTTCGTGGGGAGGGCTAGGGAGGTGGGGAGGAGGAAGAGGATGAGGAGGAGCGACGTCATGATGGGTACGGGGAGAAGGGTGTGGGAGGGTGGAATACGAGGAGGGAGGTGGTCATGTGAGTGGCAGGGGAAGGAGAAGCTGCTGCTGGCGGCAACAGTGGGTGCTGCAAATGCTACTTACTGCTAGTGGTACCAGTGGAGACCTTGCAGGGAGAGGGAAGTTGTGGGTTGCGATGGAGAGAGAGGGGGGTGGGGAGGCGAGGAGCTGAAGTGAATTGATGGGTGTGGCAGTGCGAGGTTGGATTCTGTAGGGTGCAGAAGGGGGCCGGAGGGTGGATGACGGGGAGGAGAAGGGGGCCGTGGAGGGGGGGAGGAGGCCTGGGCAGGTCGGCGGGGGGCGGGGTGGGGGTGGGGGAGCAGCATCGCCGGAGAGGGGGTAGAGCGACCACGGGGGGGTTCCATGACGGAGTGGCACTCCATGTAAATTTAATAAACAAAATGGGTATAATATAAATGAATATAACAGAATCTGGTTACTTTTAACGGGTCAATTAACGGCCCTTAACCGCAGGGTCTGCACGGTAAGGGTTAGCAATTTTACGAGGTCGGGGGAGGAATTACGATGTTTCAAAAGTCGTAGCGGTAATTGCAAAAGATTCCAGGGTCTGCCGGGTAAAAATCCCTTTATAATTTGCACTCATGAGAAAGAACTCATCATCACGATATGCAATTTTATCGTGAATAATATATGTGTTTGTTACAATTCGTACTCTCTTCCTGATCTTAAGTCCTTTTTTATAATTGATCGGCTTCACATTGTTTTTGCATTTAAGCATTAAATTAAAGATAAAAATGTATATGGAACTTGCACTGAAGGATTTAATTTTTCATTGTTGTTTCTGGTAGTAGAATTAAGTTCGTTTTGGAATCCATACTGCCATTCGTATTTCACGTATGCATTATAACTTTCTACCTTATAAAAACATATTGAACTTCTTCTTTCAAATTTTGATTTTTCAATTATTTAATCGTTAATTCAGTTTTATATATAGAAAATGTGCAATAAGGCTTCGATAAACTAGAATCCAATCAAACATCTCTTCTCCCTTTGATCATTTCGGTCTAAAGAGAACGTATACTTTTGAAATATATAATTTATTCATAATCGAAGCTTCAAAATATATATAATCCACCGATATTCAATCTCATTTGTCTCTCAAAAGTGGAAACTACTTCGAACAAAGTTGTTTCATCGATCTAGATTGCGATGGAAAACACTGCCGCTGCGTTTGAGAGTTATATTGAAGAGGATAACCTCTCCACACAAAAAAGGTTATCATGTGGAAAACTCTTTTATGTGTTTTGATATTTGGGCATAGTGTTTAGTGTTAACAGAATTTATTATGATGTGATTTTGAAAAATAATTAGATGTTGAGTATTTTTTATTTTTATATGACAAGATGATATGCTTTAATAATTTTTGGAAAAGATGAAAGAGAAATGAATGATTTGACGTATTAAAAGAGAGAGGGGGGTTTCAGGTGTGTCCTACAAGAGAAAGAATGAAATATACCGGTGGGGCTCACCTGAGTGGATATAAGGCCATGTTTGGTTGGAGAATAGGCACTGGAATAAGGGGTCAATTCTCCTCCTGATACGGTTCTCACTGATACGACTATTCCCCATTATTACATCTTATTTCACTCTTATTCATATCTTTATCCCACCTTACCTACCTTTATTTCACCTTATTCTACTTATTCCTATCCTCCAGCCGAACGGAGAATAGACTCGTATTCCCCTTATTCTCCATTCTTATTCCTGCTTATTCTCCTACCGAACGGGCCCTAAGGGTTTTGGTGAAAGATCAGGTGGAAAACTGACAGTTTTCGAGGGAAATCCAGAATCCTCAGACCCCGTTCGGTCGGGGGGGTTACCCCCCACTTTGGGTGGGTAACCCCCAAAACCCCAACTTTTAACCCACTAGTGGGGCACACTCCCTTCCCATCAAAAAATTATATATTATACCATCATATCATCTAAAAATCATAAAATGTTCAACTTCTACTCACTATTCCAAACTTCAATACAATCACATCACAACAACCACCCACTTTTTCAAATTTCAATACAATCATATACATAATAACTACTAACTTTTTCAAATTCCAATACAATCACATCACACAAACCCTCCCAATCCTTAACCCACCAACCAAACACACAAACAGAAAATCGGGTTATCTACCCTTGGATAACTCACGAACCAAACACATCCTAGGGTTATCTTAAATCCAAACGTACCATACGGGATTTTTTACGTTTTCAACATAAGCCATCATATTCCTGTTTTATTTTAAATTTTTTGCGGTAAGACTTGTGTCCTTACCTTTCTTTAAGTCATCAATCATTGCACTCTTCGGGTTAATTTTCATCATTCTCTCTCTCAACGAACATTAACTTATGAACACATACGTAATTGGAAAGGAAAGAAAATCTCATCTATGGTGGTGATGGCACAATCCCTTGTATATTTATATGTCAATGATACGTATTCCTCCTCAATCTCTCGGATCGATTGAGCAATGATTGACGAGATACGAGCATGGCATGTCCCTTGGAGTTGCTCCCAAACTCTCAACCAAGATCAACCGTGTGTTTATTAGATAATTAATTATATGACAATTTGAACTATATAAAATGGAAAAAATGGGGCTGCCCCCGCCCCATTTTTCGTCAAATTTTTTTATTTTTTTGAAAAAATATCACCATGTATATTCATCCCTTATCCCTCCTATATGTCATTCGAATTTCATCAGAAACAGAGACTCCTACGGCCTCCATCGAGATGATGTCGATTTAAAAAATCTTGTTACCGTTAAAAAATGATTGTCTGGATGGAGGCCGTAGGAGTCTCTGTTTCTTACGAAATTCGAATGGCGTATAGGAGGGATATAGGGATCAATATACATGATGATATTTTTCAAAAAAATAAAAAAAATTGTGAAAATAAGGTGAGGGCAGCCATAGGGGCAGCCACATATAACCCATACAAAATATATATAGGGAGCTGGGAGCCTAAGCTCATGGTGTAGGTAACTACCTACACCCGACCTTTTTTTTGCATGATTTTTGAGTTTTTTTGAATGAAACCTTAGGGGGATTTTCTTAATATATTGAGAGGAATATGTGTTTCAAGTTTCATGCAAAACAAACATTCCTAACACATTCATCTAGAAGGGGTCAATTTCAGTAATTCTGAGACCGTTACAATTTGATAGTCTTGATGAAGATGATAGGAGTCTCGAATTAAGTTGAATTTTGAATGACAACATGGTGGTACATAGTGATCTAATTCCTTCAAGATTTCATTTCAAAAAAATCAAAAATCTATGAAAAAATAAGTCGGGTGTAGGTAGTGTAGGCTCCCTTTTGTCATATATATATATATATATATATATATATATACCTATATATAGGGAAATTATCCAATGAGCCATGTGCCCATTTGAGATGAGATGAGCCCACTCATTTTTTACCATTATTTCCTATCTTTTTGAGCTTAATAGGTATTTGTTTACAAGTGTTATATCATATTCTTACTACTAGTAACTATTTTCAGGAGAAAAAAACCTTAAAGTTATGCAAAATGATTGCATTATTATTTGTATTACTAGTCTCATTTTTATTCTTACTAATGACTATTTCTTGTAAATTTAAGATTTTCTTTATATGAAAATAGTTACTAACAGTAAGAATACGATATAACAATAGTAAATAAATAAGCATTGAACTCAAAATGATGGAAATATTGGTAAAATATGAGTGGGCTCATCTCATCTCAAATGAGCACAGGGCCCATTGGATAAGCCCCCTATATATATATATATATATATATCAGTTATTATATAGAGACTAATGGGACTGATGGGAGACAGCAACGTTGCTAATATTTTTTGAATGACAAATCTAATTCTTTGAAATATAATATTCATACATCTGAGCACCACAAACATTGCTATCATGTGGGAGAATGCACCGGTCATCTTGATACCCAATTAGTCAGTGTGTCCAAATCGTGGGAGACGTGTGCACATCCGCCATAGATAGATAGATTATTGACCATTTCGTCAGCAGCCATAGAGGGACCCAATGCCAACTTGTTTAGTTGTCGCGGAAGGTGTTCTTGGAAGAGGGCCCTCCTCAATCTCAACGAGCCGCCACTGATTTGTCTCCAACCCATGTATCCAAACTATCGTTCATATTTGGATCTATCTTTACTTTAGCGCTTCACCACTAACTTCCATCCAAGTGTCTCCTTTTTCATCGTCTGGTTGTATTCCCTTGACAATTTCGGACTGTAAAACATGGCAATCTTGAAATATCAATGCTAGGCTCCGAGATGTTAAGGGCCCGTTCGGTAGGAGAATAAGCAGGAATAGGGATGGGGAATAAGGGGATTAAGGGTCTATTCTCCGTTCGGCTGGAGGATAAGAATAAGGAGAATAAGGTTAAATAAAGGTAGGTAAGGTGGGATAAAGATAGGAATAAGAGTGAAATAAGATGAAATAATGGGGAATAGTCGTACCACAGGGAAGCGTGTTGGGGGCTTATTCCCCTTATTCCATTCCTCCTTATACCCCAAACAGGGCCAGGGTAAGAAAACCAGGGCTTTTACACACGTATCTATTTGTACCTTCATAATTACATAGTCTGTAACTATACTCGGATCCCTAAATAGACCATTTTCGTGATCGACGAGTGTATCACAACAATGGGACGTGCACATCCTCCATAGATAGATTATTGTTGATTTCGTCAGCCATTCTCTCTCCATAGAGGGGACCCAATGCCAACTAGTTGTCACGGTGTTCTTGGAAGAGGTCCCTCATCAATCTCAACGAGCCGCCACTGATTTGTCTCCAACCCATGCATCCAAATATCATTCATATTTGGATCTATCTTTACTTTAGCGCTTCACCAGTAACTTCCATCCAAGTGTCTCCTTTTTCATCGTGTAGGAAAAATGCGACAAAGGAGCTTTCATTTTCAATGTACCATAATTTAAAATTCAAATTAGTATCTAATTAACATAAATAAATTTAGGGGCATGAAATATCAATGCTAGGCTCTGAAGTATTAAGGATAAGAAAACCAGGGCTTTTACACACATATCTATTTGTACCTTCATAATTACATTCTGACCCCTCCATAGTTTGTAACTATACTCAGACCCTTGAATAGCCCAGTGTCGTGATCGACGAGCGTATCACAACAAAGGGAGGCCATTGGAGTATCAATCGTTCCTAGAGTCTGTGATGAGGAGGTTGGATGCAAAGGTGGTGGTAGGCAAGTACTACGGCAAGAGATGGTTCAGGGAGGAATAGGAGTGGAGGTGGAGGTTGAAGGTCCTTTACCATGCGAGGCCTCCATGTACTCGTGTCCAATAGAGAGAGATCATGATTGTTGTTAATCTAGCAAATCGTCATGCCCATACCCATGCTCGTGGGCCCACCATCACCTTCCTCCTCTCCACCTTGCCCTGACCTCCTCCTTCCATCCCCCTCTTCCCCACAGCCTCACACTCCTCATCCCTCGCCTATCGACTTGAAGGAGGTCACCTCCAAAGCAAGGACGAGTGGTGCTTTGGGTTGCTTGTTCATGACAATGAGCGGTGATGTTGGCAGCGTAGAGGGGGGGGGGGGGGGGGGCAGGAGAGTAATTCTAGGAGGAGGGATAAAATATACAATCAATATGGATTGTTGGATCGAATGAAGATGTGTGTGTGCGTCATTAGATTAACACAAGAAGTAGTTAATCTAGTGGCGTAACAGTAGAGGTTCGTTTGGTTGCAGGGTTTGGGCAGGGTTGGGTTGGGTTGGGTTGGGGTACTATTCACAGGGGTACCCTCTCCTCACAGTTTACTATTCACCCAGCCCAACCCAACCCAACCCTGCCCAACCCTGCAACCAAACGAAGGGGATAAATTCAATCGACTAACAACTGACTGTATGCCTCTGTTAGTCGACAACTCCCAAGAATGGTTATGAATAGTTTTTGAATGTTGAAAAGAACCAGTCAGCTCATGTTTTTATTCAGTCGATACAAAATTTTAGCTGGTTGATTATGCATCTTTAGATTCAAGATGTCTCTTTAATAGTGGGAAAAACTTCCATTCTCTCTTGTTATACGAGGAAGAGATTTTTCCTCATTCACATATTCATTAGTTGAGAGCATCATTTTCTCATGTCTCTCGTTCTAACTCTCATTTCCTTGCGGTGTCACTTTACTCTGAGCTCACATTATGTTCTGAGCCTTAGTGTTGCCTTCAAATTCAATGTCCGTTTGCTTTACAATATCATGGAGGCACTCTATATAATAAGTATGTTCAAATCTTGACTATCGTATTATAGGGTATCTAGTTGTATTGTAAATCAGGCACTGACAATTTGTTGGGTTCCTACCTTGCAGAAGGTAAATGTAGCGTCTCGAGCTTAGGTCCCCAATCCATTATCGAGGGAAACTGACTGTGACAACTTGTTGGGTTCGGACCCAAATGGATCCATTGACAACCACCCAAAATACTTAAGCACAAGTTGTCAAGCAGTAATCCCCATCACTTATAACCACTCTCACACTTTGTGAGTTTTAGATGTGTGACTATGTTTGGGATTGGGGTGTTACAACCTCCATCACTTATATTTGCAACGTCCTCATTGCGACATGGCCCGTCACTTATTCCCAGTGACAGTAGCGGTTGCACACTCTCGGGTAGCCATTTCCTCCTATCTCTTTGTAGGGGTGGCTCCACCTCTCGGGTAACCCTTTCGACTATCAGAGGGAAGTTGACTCTGATACCATTTGTAACTTCTTGGGTTTGGACCCAAATGGATCCGTCGACAACCATCCAAAATGCTTAAGCCCAAGTTGTCAAGTAGTTTTCCTCATCACATATTACTACTCTCATACTTTGTGAGTTTTAGATGTTAACTATGTTTTAGTATCGGGGTGTTACAGTAAATCTCTTTCTTGAGAGTTGTTACACGTGGTGAGATTTTACTACTTCCAATTTAAAGTAGAAATAAATAGTGGACATCTGACTCTGATTAAAGTGCGGAGGATGAGTCTTAGCCCTTAGGGCATGGTTATAAGTCATGATTTTCACCCATTCGAGTTTCCACTTAAAAATCTCTAGGTATTTCAAAAATGAAAACTTTTGTTTGATTATTTTGTCTGCACAACTCGAACCTCCATTTTAGTTAATCTCATTTTATAAACGTCATCAACAGAGAGTTTAACAAAACTCATCAATGGGGATAAAGAGCGATCTTAGAGAAAGATCACATTGTTTGTGATGAATGAAACAAACGTTGCATCTCATGTGAAAATGAAGAGAGATGTCAACTTGTAGTGGTAGGACACAAAACTATGAGTGAACCCTTCAAACAAAGGATTGCACCATCAAATATCGATTGCTATGGAATTTTAAAAGAATTTTGGTAGTAAAATACAATATCACAACACTTAATAAGCTCATTTTCTTTTTATATGAACGGTACGATCCAAGAGGAGGGGCAATCGATAAAAGGAATAATTTAGTTGATATAATTCAAATAAAATACATACGGAGATTTGAACAATCTATAATTGCTCTACAAGTTGAGCAAGTATGTTATGTTCCACGTATCTCGAGAAAGAGAAAAACGATGAATACATGGTTGTTCTAGAGATAGAATTTTGAACTTATGTGAGCAATGATGATAATGTAGTAGAAGAAGAAGCTAATGATGCTTTCACGCCCAAGTACGAGCATAATAATATAGCAGTTATAGATCCTATCCTTGATTTTATTCCATTGGAGATCGAATAGTGATATGGACGAATATAATAAGAGAAGATGAAATGGTGATTGAGGAATCAAATGACTCGAGTTTTAACGAAAATAATGATGTTTCTCGATATTCAAGCAAAGAAGACTAAATACCTATATACTTGATAAATTTTAAAAACTTATTAATCTTTTGAATAATTTCTTTTACTTTATATAACTACTTTCTCCATTCTCCACAATAGTTATGGTAGGTATTGGTCTTGATGGTTCACATGGATCTCAGTGGTCTGATAGTCCATATAGTTCACAAATCGCTTCATGATTCTGATGGGAAATTTGCCTACCCCTTCTTTTCATAGCCTCCTTCTGAGGAGGTGTGACTGCTCAAACATTACTATCAGCCTCTTGGCATACATCCACCTCTATTTTATGGAGGTTTCTTTGGTAATTTATTTTTTTTATGATTAAGCTTATCTAATTTTTTTGTAAATATTTTGAAAATAGTAGCATGGTTGCCAAAAAGATCACGAACATTTTCAAGTCACATGGCACTAGCACTGAGTATCAATGGTGTCGCATTCCCAACATCGAGCAAGAAAGACTATTTGATATATTTCTAATAAGAGTTTTAAAGTCCAAATACAATTAGCACCTTTCCATGTAACTCATACTACCATGCATTGCTCAAAATTTTCAGAGTAGGTATTGCTTTGGTCATGAATTGAGCAAGAGTCTTATCTTCGTGCATTTCTCCTTACGGTGGAGAAGATGATGAGTGATACAATTTTTATAACTAGGAGGGACTCGCATACTAGTACAGGTTGAGAGGTGATGGATTTAAGAGATTTCCTCCATATGTGAACTGAGCAGAGGTGATGGGATTTTTTTTCATTATAAATTTCAAATACATTTGTCATAATTTCAAAAAATCATACATACGTATAGGTGGGAAGATTTTTGTGTTGTATTTAATTTTGGTCTCAAGTTTGTGATGTAGGTCCAACCATTAAAAATAATAAATAAGGTCGACCATATGGGTTAAAGAGCCATAATCAATCCGAGATGAACCATCAATTTTTTAATGTTTAGAATTTTATTTATGAGACTTGATATTTATAATTTTATTTCTTAAATTCGTTTGCAAGATGCAAAGTTGGATTAGATCTGCCATCCAAAAGGATTGGCGGCACAGCTTGTTGCCCGTCTCCCATCAATTTCTATGTAATGAGAAGATCTTGTATTGTCATTTTGATAAAAGTTGCAAAGGGATCGTCGGGCGAAGAAATTTTCGTAACTGCTTTGTAATATAAATACTTGTATATAAGATATTTTGTTTATAATAAATGTATTATACTTACATTTCAGGATCGATTGGAGCTCTTTGTACAAAAATGGGATGATAGTCATGTTGCGAGTCATCCTTGTTTTGACGTAGATGTATGGAAGCGGATATATTATAAGTTAACACATTTGATCATCTTATTTAAGATATTTTATTTTAAAAAAATACTAATATATGCTGAATATAACTTTGGTTGTGTATCAAGAAAGCAAGTGTTTGTTGAACTTCCTCCATACTACCTGGAGGCTGCTCGATCTGACAATTAGGTAATTGCTTACTTTGAATCGTCGATTTTGTATATGCAAATCATATTTCAGCCATGGCATGCAAACCCATTATATATAAACAAACAGGTTAAGCGACTACATATCACAGGTAAGTCATAAATTTCTCAATGGAATACTGGCAGTGGTTTATGCCAGGTTATACTGGTATGTTAAACCTTACTAAATTTGTGAAAAATGGTAATCTTGAGCCTTTATGCAAGACAAATTGGGATATTGTTGGTAGAATGTATATAGACCATGATTAGGTCGCCTGTTTGTTGGATTACCTATCATATCTTAGCCATTATTATTGCCTTCCATAATGAACTTTTGAAATGCCCCTCTATACATGAATAGTTGTAGAACTTTTTAAAATAAAAGATTGTATATATAAGTCTACCACTACAAGTATATAACCTAGAAAGACCATACTGCTCCAAATAAAAACTATACTGCACACACAGATGAAGCAACTAACCCATTCAAGGATGCTCCGCACCTTCTCCCTCTGCAATGTCAAAATGGTTCTAAATATAACTTTATTTAGCACAGGCTAAGGATTAACCATTGAAAAAGCTTTTGCCGCAATCGGTGAAACCGCGGGATGCCTCCTGCAAGGAAGAGATCAAAAGAAACTGCACTACAACGAGCAAGATAAATCTGAGTATGGGCTACAGAAATGTCAGGAGGGCTTATCATCATGTGAATTGAAGTTATACTGAGAACAAATGTTGCCTGAACGCTTTCCAGGGAAGCAAACACGGACTAAAGGTCCTAGACTTTCTTCCATCACTTCGCTTGAGGATGGGAAGCAATGAAGTCCACGGCAACTTTGATGGAATCGATCTTGTCCGCCTCGTTGTCCGGGATTTCAAACCCAAACTCCTCTTCTAGTGCCATCACAACCTCCACAGTGTCCAGACTGTCAAGACCAAGGTCCTTCTGGAAGTGGGCATTGGGAGTAACCTGTCGAACATAGCGTCGAATATGAATATAGATAATGATATGCACAGGCACGTGTTTGTTGATGGAAATATGCTTATTCTATAATCCAACTAAGAAGAACATTGCTGCAAAGTTGCTGTTATTTGTTCTTGTATTCTCATGATCATGAACCTTGGCAAAAACAAAAGATAATCAGCATCAATAAGGAAACATGTGCCGCTAACCACATTGACAAAAGCAGCTACTATCAATTAAAAATTCAACCAACTTTAAAACTCGTCAAGACTTCACTGAAAAGTCAATCTCACTGGAAATTTCAACCTTGCGTTCATTGACAAAAAAAACAGTGAACGTAGCTTACATTTGCGTCATGATATGTAAATTATAGTAACCCTATCAGACTTGTCATTTTAGATGCGTGTACTAATTTCCACAACTGTGTGGATCTATCATGTTTAGAAAAAATGCAAAACCTGAGCAAGGGGGGAAAACTAATATTTATCTTAAAAATTTAGCATGAAAAAACAAATATTGTGATTGACAGAATTGTGTACGAGAAATTCACCGTTAATCCAGCTTAGCCACCTACCTTGTATTAGTGCACCTATCATAATCCATGTCATGAAACAAGCTATGGGTGATGCAGCCAGTTCCCTATAATACCCCTAGATAGATCCTTCACCTCTCTGTCCCAGTAATCGCCTCAACCATTTAAAGGATGTGTAATATATGGAATTCTTATTGCAACTAGAAAAGTCAGAAAAGTGCTTCGGAAGTTGCTGGGTGTTCGTCTATGACAACTGATTAGTTGGCTACAAAAAATTGTATCGTAGAGTTGAAAATATTAGGAACTACAACAAATTTTTAATAGAAGATCCACATATCCCAGACATGAAGATCACACTCATTCACGGCCTACAAGCCTGGTCACATCCTACCTACCGAAACCAATTCCCCTGCTGCAGGACACTCCCAGAGAAGCCCTTCCCTCAAAGACATCCATAGATATTTTCCATATATTAATCTAGTATTGGGGGTTTAGGTGACCCGCAGGTCAATTTTATAATATTTCCCCAAGCAGATGGAGATTCAATAATAGGATCGTTCCAGTAAATTTCTGTATTCAACTTATCATTATTTGCAAGGCATGGAAGTCATACTCCTAACCGTCCTAATATCAAAAATAATTTGTATCAGATTGTATTATAACACCAATATAGTATTTTAAGGATCATGGGGATGGTGTAGAAAACACAGCAGATAGTGTACTCTAAGACATATCTGCAGTGGGCCGTGACTCTTTAATTCAAAATTGGATTTAGTTCAGATATTTTAGAATTGCCGTAGGTTAGTGGCAGGGCTCAAAATCAACAGAGAATTAAATTTTGTTTTTTTTTTAAAAAAAAGATTAAGCAAAGATTACGACAAATAAAATTAACATCCCCCCACCCAAATGCAAAAGAACAGATAAAGAAATGGCATTCCATGAGCCCACTCAATGGTCCGGTGGTAGCATGCCTACCCCACAGCGGACCAGGGTTCGCATCCCAAAATGGACACCTCGGACCCCCGAAATTACCAAGTCTACTATTAGAAAACTATGGCATTCCATGATACACCAATGTCAGTTTATGATATTTCAAAGATATATCCAAAAACATTGTTCTGTGTACCGAACTTAATAAATGGCCCCTATATCTAATTGGAGAAAACAATGCTCATGTACGAAGCTCAATCGATGGCTCTTACATGTAATAGGAGAGAGATCAAGTGGGATGCGTGCCGGAAGGAAGAGGGGGCTTGTGACGGGTAAAAATCGATGGATAATCAATCACATGCTTCAATGAGAGTGTAACATGATGCTGACACTGTAGCAGTGTCATTGACTGCCATAACCACGCTCGTTTATTTACATATATAAAGACGGGATGTTATAATATATTTTATCAAGAAATTCATAAACATGATCAAATATCTTCTTTTTTAATAAACATAAAAAAAACTGAATATCCTTCCCTTAAAGAGTACATATATGACCCAAGTCTTTATAGATCATTACAGCTAAAAATACAATTTTAATCAGTGCAAGTCAAGGTTTTAAAAACAAAATCAAAACTGAAGAGTTCAACCAGTCAAACTAAAAACTGACAAAAAATGATCAAACCTACCATTTTATACTTGGAAAATTGGAAACCAATTAACATTGGTCAAAATCAGTTGGAACCTATTTTTTGACAATAAAACCTCGTTTTTAAGATAAGATACAATTCCTAAAAGTATCGATATTCTGGTCCCAACCTAACTCCTAGTAGGATACTCGTTTGACTCTTCCCTCTTTCGTGCTTTCCCCCCAACGCAAGTCCCGTCTGTTTCCTCGTTTCCCCGGATGGAAATTCCTATTGTTTTCATCCCTTTGACTTTAAGAGCACGCATGAGCATCGCCTCTCCTTCCCTACCTCGTGAGTGTGCTCCTGGTCCAATGTTGCCTCTCCTTCCCTCCTTCATGAGTGCCGCCTCATTTTTCCTCCAATGTGTATGATGGCATCCCCCTTCAACAACAAATGATGCCTCAATATCAAGACGAAGTTATCATCGTCGCAACAGAAGAAGCAACAATTCAGCAACCTTATCATCAACTTTCTTTTAAAGCTAATTTAAATATTGTTGAATTTAGGCATTAAATATGTCTCTATATAAATTCTACAAAATTTTTATAAATATGATGTGACATATTGCATATTTATTTGTATGTGTTATTAGTCAAATTTGATTTGACACAACTGGACCATGCTAACCAAACCGACAATATAAAGTTTGATTTTTTTTTCCAAATTATATAGAGTGCTGATGTCGTCGCTGGTTCAACCAATCAAATGATTCAAATCCTACTACTTGGATCATGAAAAAACAAAATCCATACCTAACTGATTTAATGCTCGATTGGTAATTTACACCTTAGGAAAAAAACAATTAAGGCAAGTACTTGTAACATGTAATTAACATTGTTTTTTACCACACACACACAATTTTTTAAATGAGATAAAGAGTAAGCACCCACAACAGAAATCAAACAATAAATATATATATATATATATCACAAAATCATAAGTAAATCAACTGGGATTAAAAAGAGCCTCACATGTGCCGCAACATTCCCAACATAGTCTCACATGGTGAAATACAACCACCTTCCTCGCTAACCACACTGCATGTACAAAAGAAAAAGGCTTAGGACGATTTCTTCACAACCAAAAGACCGTGAGTCCAAGGGAATTCCAAAACCCTTTAAAACAAGTGGTATCCACCCAATCTAACTCCACCACCCTCATATCTCTCTCACGAGATGGTAACAAAAGATAAGTTGATGCACATCCTCTGGAACATCTAAACACAAAAGATATATGACTTCAGCTTCATAGCAGAGATGTGCCCCAAACACCTTTATAATCACCTGAGCTCTTCAAAGCAATCATAAAAAGACATTCACCTCAACAAGCCCGCGAAACACATAGCACTCTACAATCTCTCGCACGGTTGTCATTGCCAAGTGTCAAATTACAATATCACTATTTCCACTGATCTATATCTATAAGAGCACTAATTAGTGCTCAGAAGGGTCATCATTTCTCACAAGTCCTGCAACCTATGCTCAAATAACTCCAAGCAAAAGTTGGAGCATATTTACATTCGTCAAACCACGCTTTAGGCACAAACACATCCTTATTTGCAGCACTCACAAACAGCCTTGGGAAGAGATTGTAAATCATCCCCTTCTCCAACCAATCGTCTTTCCAAAATTGAAGAAAGAAGAATCACCACCAAGAACATGTCGCAAGAACGGTATCACATTACAAAGAACCAAAACATGCCTCTTTAAAAAGTAGAGGACGATTGTATGGTTGTGTGTGCCAGCACATTCTCAACATAAGACTCACACGGTGAAACACTGCCACCTTCCATTGTAACCACATGGCTCATACAAAAGTAAACGGCTTGGGACGATATCTCCATGACTAAAAGGTCGTGACTCCAAGGGAATTCCAACACCCTTTAAAGCAGTTGATGTCCACCCAATCTAACTCCATACCCATCATATCTCTCTTAGAAGATGGTAATAGGAGATAAATGTGACTTCCACTCCACAGAAGATATGTGCAACAAAACATCTTTGTCATCACCCAAGCCCTTAGAAGCCGCTATAAAAAGACCTCCACCATCAACAAGCCCTCAAATCTGGCACAATCTATCACATGGTTATATTTTTCGTGTCAAAGTACATATGTCACGCTGTCCACTGATCTCTATACGCGGAAGAATTCTGAGAGCAAAATTTGAAGCGTATCTACCTTTGTCAGACCCATGGCCATGTCGACTTCGTTAGCAAATCGGTGAGACCCAAGGAAGACTACATATTGACGACATGGTGCCGATATTTCACTAGAAACGACCTCAAGGTCATAAAAATGCAAAGAAGAAAGACCGAAAGTCCCTAAGTCGGTGTCGATTTCGTCAACTCAACGAAACCGACAAGTCGAGAAATATCAAATATTCGACGACATTTCGAGCCATCACACTTCAACCATTAACACGACCTTATTGGCAGTAAGCACAAACAACCATGGGAAGAGACCACAAAGCACCAATTTCTCCAAAGAATCATCACCTTTCCAAAATCAAAAAAAAAAAAGAGGAACCATCTCCAAGAGCATGCCACAAGAAAGGCATCACGTTACGAAGAACCGAACCGAACACGCATTAAAAAGTAAAAAGATAGGTATATGGCCACGACAGACGCTTCCAATAAGGATGAGAAGGCATTGTACCTCTCAAAAGAAATGTTTGGAAAGACAGCTGCATATGCATATGCTGTCATGTAGCTGCATTGCTTTCCTAAAGCGGAGCTATATGCTACTATTGCGCATATGTGGTATGCATATGCCACATATGTGGTCGCATAATCAGTTTTATGTGCCCAAATGATAGTCAAATCCTAATAGGATCCCGTAAAAGGAAAAAGCCATTAACTCCTCCCAATACAACCCATGCACACTGTAACCTTTATAACCATTTCTTTCAAAAAAAACCTTTATAACCATCAATAAATCAAAACACCATTGCATGTCACTCCCGAATCCCCTTTTTGTCATCGCTATCACATTCTCTGCCATTGATCATGGTACCTGCTAGAGCTAATCATCATTGCACACCAATTCCAACAGGAACGTAAGCATGTTCGTGTCACAACAACCTTAATCGTGAGTATTCACCATCCATTTCACTGTGAGCTAGCCTATTGCCACTCACTTTGATGTGAGCTATTGCCACACATTCTGCCTCTATTGAAGCTTCATCCACTGTCCATATACAAACTCAACACCCATTTTGATGTCAGGTATGGTTATCTAGGCCCCCTACTTTTCTATGCCTATTATTAACTGTAGGGAAAAATGAGCAAGCAGCGTATTCCATAAGCCCTAGGCTCTCTTATATAGGAGAGTAGCCTATGGGTAAATTACATAAAGCACGTAATTGGAAATAAAAAATAGCAGAAAGATACAACTATATGCGTTAACACTCCCCCTCAAGATGGAGCATAGATATCGATCATGCTCAGCTTGGATGCGCACTTCTGGAATGGGCCACGTAGTAGTGCCTTGGTGAATATACCCGTTGTTTGATTTTCTGAGGCAACATGAGATGTAGCAATGAACTCCTTCTGGATCATGTCACGTATAAAGTGACAGTCAACCTCAATGTGTGATGCAAAATGGAATTCGGCGCGACGCGGAAAATAGATTTGACGGTGGATTTTTCGATGGTAGAAGAAAATAGAGGGGTTGAGAAGAAGAAACTGGAAGGATTGAGAAGAGAAGACACGCCGGATGCGCGGGGTTAGAGAAGAAGAAACGCGTAGACCGCGAGGGGAAGAGAGAAGAGACTCGTCGGGAATATGAGGGGTTTGGGAGAAGAACACGTGTAGATCACGCGGGGAGAAGGAGAGAGAGGGGAGAGGAGAGAGAGATAAATCTCTATTTTATCACATCTTAAACTGACTAAAACATTGGACCCTCATCCCTTTATATAGGAGGGATGACATTACAAGAATAGAAAATAATTTAAACCGACAATCAATTATCCTAAACTGACTCTAACTAATTAACCGGCTAACTACCAAATTAAGACTAATTGAGATCACACGCGATCTCTTTATTTAAAATTGCGACAACTTAAAAACGTAAATAAAATTAACGGCCACAATTCAAATTAAGACTAATTGAGATCACACACGATCTCTTTATTTAAAATTGCGACAACTTAAAAACGTAAATAAAATTAACGGCCACAATTTAAATAATTAGACGGCCCTACATGTTGAGTCCACGCTGCATCAACTCTCCTCCGCTTTTAAAAAATTCGTCTCCCGACGAATTGCTTGAACCTTGAGGCTTGACATAAGGCGCTTCATGAACTTGTGTCGACGTGCGCGTGAACGCGAATCATGAGATATGCAACTCAAATCATATTGCATCTTCCAATGCGCGACGGGATCGTCGAATCGTAGGGACGATTCGGTTGCCATGCTCTGATACCAATTGATGCAAAATGGAATTCGGCGCGACGCGGGAAATAGATTTGACGGTGGATTTTTCGATGGTAGAAGAAAATAGAGGGGTTGAAAAGAAGAAACTGGAAGGATTGAGAAGAGAAGACACGCCGGATGCGCGGGTTAGAGAAGAAGAAACGCGTAGACCGCGAGGGGAAGAGAGAAGAGACTCGTCGGGAATACGAGGGGTTTGGGAGAAGAACACGTGTAGATCACGCGGGGAGAAGGAGAGAGAGGGGAGAGGAGAGAGAGATAAATCTCTATTTTATCACATCTTGAACTGACTAAAACATTGGACCATCATCCCTTTATATAGGAGGGATGACATTACAAGAATAGAAAATAATTTAAACCGACAACCAATTATCCTAAACTGACTCTAACTAATTAACCGACTAACTACCAAATTTGAAATTCAAATTAAGACTAATTGAGATCACACGTGATCTCTTTATTTAAAATTGCGACAACTTAAAAACGTAAATAAAATTAACGGCCACAATTTAAATAATTAGACGGCCCTACATGTTGAGTCCACGCTGCATCAATGTGCTTGGTCCGCTCATGGAATGCTGGGTTGTTTGCAATGAACAAAGCTGCCTGATTATCACACTCCAAGGTCATAGGAAGTGGTACATGTAGACATAGGTCTGTGAGTACACTTTTCACCCACATCATCTCTGTGGTAGCCTGAGCCATAGCCATATATTTGGATTCAGCACTTGATCTAGCTACCACCGTCTGTTTCTTGCTCCTCCATGAGACTAGAGCATCTCCAACATAGACTGCAAACCCTGAGGTGGACTTCCTGTCCTTGGGACATCCTGCATAGTCTGCATCCGCACATGCTGAGATAGAAATCCCTTTCCCCTTTTTAAATAGCAAACCTGCACCTGGAGATGATTTGAGATATCTAAGAATCATATGTATTGCATCCATATGAACCTGGCGTGGTTGCTCCATGAACTGGCTCACACGACTCACTGCAAATGATATATCAGGTCTAGTGATCGTGACATACAACAGTTTTCCTACCAGTTCTCCGTATCTTCTCCTGTCCACCTCCTATGTGTCATCATCATAGAGCTTCATGCTGGGATCCATTGGTGTTGTAGCAGGTCGACACGCAAGCATACATGTTTCACTCAACAAATCTGTAACATATTTCCTCTGCGACATTACTAATCCACACGGATTTCTAGCAAATTCCAGCTCCAGAAAATATCTAAGGACTCCAAGATCCTTAGTGACAAATTCGGTTCCCAGCTTTTCTTTCGCCTGCTTTATGCCATGCTCATCATCTCCTGTAATCAAGATGTCATCTACATAAACCATGATTACAATAATACCTCTAGAAATCTTCTGTACAAACAAGGAATGATCAGCGTTGGAGCGTTTGTATCCTTGTTTCTCAAAGAGGTCTGAGAGCTTCTGAAACCATGCTCTGGGGCTCTGCTTAAGGCCATAGATAGCCTTATGTAATCTGCATACCTTGGAACACTCCCCCTCAACAGCAAAACCGGGTGGTTGTTGCATATAGACTTCCTCCTGCAAATCTCCATATAAGAATGTGTTCTTCACATCCAGCTGATAGAGTGGCCAGTCTCTAGTAACTGCAACTGACAACAAGATCCGGAGAGTGGAATGACGGGCTACATGCGAGAATGTGTCAAGGTAATCCACCCCGTATGTTTGTGTAAAGCCACGTACAACAAGACGTACCTTGTATCTATCAATAGAACCGTCTGCATTGTGCTTCACTGTAAACACCCACTTACAGCTCACCGGGTTCACATCTGGAGGTATAGGAACCAGACTCCAAGTTCCTCTGGACTGAAGTGCCGCCATTTCTTCCTCCATTGCTAGCCGTCATCTACTATCCTGCAGAGCATCTTGATAATTCCGTGGAATATCTACAGCTGATAGTGCCACCACAAATGTCCTGAAATCTCCAGATAATCTCTCAAGAGACACAGATGCTGACAATGGATATGTAACACAGCTCCTCTTCGATTTGCGTATAGCAATGGGAACATCTAAATCTGTTGTAGCCTCATCTGGCCCCTGCAACATATCCTGCTCAGAAATGTCATCAGATCCATCAATAGAAATATTTTCATTACATACCATAGGCGAGTTAGGAGACGAGTCATGACCATGAGCGGGAGGAGGCATGCGGGTATAATGGAACGATAGCGGTGAGACAGGTATATGTGGTGGTGGCGGTGGTGGTGGTGGCGGTGGTGATGTTGATGACGGCATTTGAGGTGGTGGTGTCATGTATATGGCATCAGTAGATAGAGGTGGTAGCTGCTGGTCTCCCGAGGCTGAAAAATACATAACAGATTCAAAAAATGTAACATTTGCACTGACCATATACCGCCGACGCAGAGGATCAAAACACTTGTACCCCTTTTGAGTTCTGGAGTACCCAACGAAAACACACTTGACAGCCCTAGGAGAGAGCTTGTCAGTACCAGGCGACAACTGACGGACAAAGGCAACCGAACAAAACACACGAGGAGTAAGAGTGAACAGATCCTTCCTGGGATGGATGAGGGAAAACAGAATCTGTTCATTCAAGACAGAAGAAGGCATACGATTGATTAGGTAACATGCAGTGAGAACTGCATCACCCCAGTAAGAGTAGGGAACATGACTCTGTACAAGAAGTGATCTTGTGACATCAAGAAGGTGGCGATGTTTCCTTTCAGCAATTCCATTTTGTTGAGATGTATGAGCACAAGATGTTTGGTGAACAATCCCTTTTGAGGAGTAATAATTGGCAAGGACATTGGTGCACAGTTCTAAAGCATTATCACTTCTCACAAACTTCACAAATGTGGAGAAAACATTTTGTATTTCATTCAGAAAATGGATAATGATATTTCCTGCTTCAGATTTATTTTTCATCAAAAATACCCATGACACACGAGAAAAATCATCCACAAATACTATATAAAATCTGTGTCCCTAATGATCAGGTACACGACTCGGACCCCAGACATCAATATGAAATAACTCGAACTTGGAGGTACTACTCCGACCTGGACGATTGGGAAAGGTCGACTTGTGATGCTTTCCCAACTGACACGCCTCACATTGGATAGGTGTGTGAGGAAGACCATAAGGTAACACGCGACACAACTTCTGAAGCGGTAAATGTCCAAAGCGCAGATGCCACAATAAAGGAGATACTTGTCCAGTGGGAATGGATGAGGATCCAGCGAAGGGGGTCTGATTCAAGCGGTAGAGGCCTCCTTGCTCATAGCCACGACCAATCACGTTGCCCGTATGGATGTCCTGAAAAATCAAAGAAGATGGATCAAAAATTGCCCGACAATGTAGATCCTTCGTAATCTGACTAATTGACAACAAATTCATTGAAAAATCAGGTGCATGTAGCACATTCTTGAGCTGCATAGAAGATGTCAATCGAATCTCCCCCTGACCAGTGATGGGGGAATGTGTACCATTGGCAATTACTATTGTTCTGCCTGGAGGAATCTGAGTGTATCCTGTAAGTAAATTCTGGTCGCCACATAGGTGATGTGTAGCGCCCGAGTCCATAATCCATGGTAAAGTATCTGATCGACTGGTACATGCAAGTATGCTACCTGAAGCACTGGTCGACGCAGAGGCAGAAGCAGCAGCATCAGATTGACTCTCAGTAGTCGGTGCTGGACCAGATGGGGGAATAATGCCCCTCAGACGGGCAACTAGATCGTCGAACCGCTGATCCAAAGTGGCAGCAGAAGGAGGCTCTATCTGCTCAGCGACTCGTGCAGATGCAGGAAATCCATGCTTCGAATAGCATGTGCCTTGTGTCCTACACGATGACAGTAGATACATGTTGACCTAGTACGACCCCCTCTTCCACGAGGTCCACGTCCACGGCCCTGATTATGAAATCCGCGACCCCTGTTGGCTGCCATGGTTGAAGTATTCTGATTCGTAGCCGTGGATGGAACTGTGATCCGACTCAGTCTATGGAAAGCTTCCTCCATGGGAGGAATAGTGGAGTCGGCCAAAATCTGTGATTGTACCGCCTCATACTCTGGATCGAGTGCAGCCAGGAACACGCCCACCATAGTCGCATTCCTGTATGTCTTCTGTTGTTCTGGCGTGGCTGTCAAGGGCATGAAGCTGTAGAGCTTCTCAAACATCCCTCTCAGTGATGTATAGAGAGAATGTAGAGCGCGGCCATTCTGCTTGATAGTGAATATATCATGCTGGAGTTGCAGAATCTTTGTCTCGTTCTTCGCCTGTGAATATGTAGCCGCCAGAATGTCCCACATATCCTTCGTCGTGGGTTGATGTAGAATGTCGTTGGCAATCTCAATTGCCAACGTACCGGATAGCCAAACCTTGGCGTATGCGTCATCAGGCTCCCAAGAGGCATTGGTTCCAGTCTTCTCAGCAGGCTCTGGTTCGGTAAGAATGTGCTTCTTACCCGTTGACTTCATCATGCTCATGAACTGCATTGCCCACAGTTCATAGTTGGTACCGTCCATCTTTACAATAGGCACTGGACCACGAAATGCGCCAATAGATGGGATATCTGCCTTGCTTTCTGACATACTGGATACTGAAGACTGGAACGATTGATAGAGAATGTGATTTGTCTACAATGACATAGACGGGTTTAGTTGCACGTGTAGACCTCAAGCAACTAAACCCATGTAGACGAAGGTGCGCGCTTTAGGGCTTAGCATGTGCACGCGTACAGTCAACCGGGAGAACTAGGCGCACTGGTGCATGATGCGCGCACTGGTAGCGCGCTGGAGTGGCGTTGATATGCGTAAGGGGTCACACGCGGCCGCACAGGGGATAGGGGACACGTGCAGGCAATGCTACAGCGCTACAGCGCACAGGGCTTACGCTACAGCGCTACCGGCGATGCTACAGGAGCACCGCAACGCAGGAGCACCGCAACACAGCGCACCGAAGCAGGTGATGCTACAGGAGCACCGCAGCACAGCGCAGGCGATGCTTCAGGAGCACCGCACGCTACCGCACGAAGCACCGAAGCATCGCGCACAAGGGAGATGCGCAGAGGAGGCGTTAGCGTAGATTCAGCCGGGGCACCGCCGTGCGTGCGGCCCAATAGGAGGCGGCGCCGATCGAAGAGAGAGAGGAAGAGAGGCCGGCGGGTGGGGTAGGGTAGGTTAGGGTTTCGGGAACTCCGGTCTAGGACCGTCGCTCTGATACCATGTTGGGAAAAATGAGCAAGCAGCATATTCCATAAGCCCTAGGCTCTCTTATATAGGAGAGTAGCCTATGGGTAAATTACATAAAGCGCGTAACTGGAAATAAAAAATAGCAGAAAGATACAGAAACAACTATATGCGTTAACATTAATAGATTGACATTTAAGTTTTCAATCATTTAAAGAGACTCGACAATCTTATATTGATTACATAATAGAGTATTTTTCTCAATATTTCTCCCGATTGTAATTATTTTCAATTGTTTTGAATTTTGCATTGCTTAAATTTGATTTTAAATCTTCCAAATGCTGATGAATCTGTAGAGTTCTTTTACATTTTATATTAAGAGAACTTGAATTTTATCCATACTCATGGTTTATTTTTGTTAGAACTAAGAAAATATTGTCCGTAGTATCATAAAACTTCGATTACTTTGGTTTGTAAACTTTTGAAAGATTTTGTTCTCTTATCTTGGGGTCCTTGTGGTCGGCCAATTATTGATTGCCCTTCTTCTTCTGTTTGCAGGCATCATGGTAATCTTTAAGAGACTTTTTTTAAGAGAAAAAAGCAAGGTTCAGAAATGCGGTATGCAGTATTCGTTCGGTCATGCGGTCTAAAGCGAGTAAGCGAATATGCGGAGGTACGGAAGTATATGCGGTTTATGCAGTTTATAATATTTTAGTTTAAAATATCATAAAATAAACAATAAAATGTGATTATATAAAAAAGTTGATAATCTAACAAGATCCAAAATCAAAAAAATCAAATAAGATAATATTATCAATAAGATATATAAGCATGATATTATAAATTGATTATTTTTAGTGTGTATTTTGAATTTAATGCATATATGTACATATACAAATTTAGATACAATGCACGAATTCTATAAGAAATCCTTTAATGTTTATATAGATTATATATATAACAAAAACTAAAGAATAATCATAGGTATACAAATCATACACCGAAAATTATACGCATATATGCAATCTCCAAGGGACAAAATATGTTGACATAAAATATAGGGGAAAATTGTATTTACATATAAAATTTATTAGAAACACAAAAATGTAAAGTGCCACACTGTTAGATAAATATTTCATGTTTTATTTGAAGAACTAGAATAAATTTCATTAGATAGAAAATTCAAAAAGCAGTAAACAAATCGTTAATAAGTGTTGGGAACAATGAGAAAAAATAGATATGAGAAAAAATACCCAAGATTATATGCCCAAATGCAACATATACGAGAATAATGAAAAGATGCATCAATGTAAATGATGGTATAAGAGTTGCTCGGGAAAAAAATGAGTCATCAACATGTCAAGGATTAACATGAATCCTATTAGATATGCAGCCGCATATGCGGCCGCATATGCGTTTTGACCGCATATTGCCGCATATGGCATATGCGCTTCGGTCAAGTGACTGAATACGCATATGTGGCCGCATGGACTGCATTTCCGAACACCGGAAAAAAAATGATAAGTCCACCCTGCAACTTGTGTATATTTATGTAAAATTATAACATTTAAAAGTGCCCAAAAAGTATGTAATCTTTTTGCAGGATCAATTATATTTTCCATATACACTCGCTCCCCTCGGAATATAGAACCATTCCGAGCCAGGCATAAGGACCAAAGGATGGTAGCCACCCAGTTTGGCCGACATCCATGGAGTCCCAGAAATTACCTCACACCATTGCCGCAACACTCTCCACGTTCACCCTATTCCATACCTCCCTAGCAACAGGACAAGCAACTAAAACATGCTCAGCACTCTCCTTTGTCCCTTCCAACCATATACAGGAGCCGTCACACCCACGAAAGAATTGCGCTCTTCTATCCTTAGTCATAAGATGCCTCCGCCACAACAGCCAAATGAAAATCTTGATACACAGTGTCATAAGTCAGTAAATCAATCACAAATCACTGCGTGATCCCGACTCTCCCGTCAGTATAGAACCCTATAGGCCTTCCACATTTTAAGAGATGATACTATCCTCTTTTGTGAACTATATTTACGAAGGCTTGTTATGGGATATAGTTTGTTTGGAGAAAAGTCGGCTCCATAGGTGACATTTACTTTAAAAAATGTTTAAAAGAATTTAAGGAATCATGTTTTAACATCACAATATCGTATTAGGTTGTGCATTACTGGTTCACATTGACAACAATATCATAGGTTCTATATCCTAAAAAACATAGGTTTTAGATTCTGAAGAACACAAACATTCTTGCCCTAGAGCCCACTTATCTTTCAATGGTCATCTGAATTATATATGGAGATTGTTCGAAGTTCTACATAAATATCTCTTTTTATATTGTTTATATTGTTGAATCTTGTTGTATTCAGCTTTTGTAACATAAGTTCAAATCTTATAAACATTAATGGTCATGTGTATATTTTTTAATACAAACTACATGCACATATGGCCCCACGTATCGTTTATTCACTTCCGAACACACACGCATACTGCATTCCTAAATCTTGCTCAAAAGTTTACATAATATGTCATCGTTGTCACCCTAAAGCCTCGCTACCAAAGTTCATAAGCATGTCATGTCCATCTCATTCAGTTCAAAACACCATGGCCATCATCCTCAAAGGGCTTTGTAACCCAAATTTTGACCAGAAAAATGATATCAAAATGCTCTTAAGTCTTAATGCGTAACAGAATTTCATGGGCATCTCACGAGTAAAAAGAAAATATACATGTATAATTGACAGAATGGGCTTCAGAAGCACCAGCCTCCTCTCTCTCTATACAGGCCCCTATTTTCCACCGAGCCAACTTACACTCTAATTTCTTCAATAAGGATGTACAATCAGATTGCATGAGATTCAGACAGACAGTGACATCCTTAAATATTATAGTGGCAGGTCCCATGCTGAGTTCCTCCAACATGCAAAAACGAACAAAAGCAAACTTCGCCATTTTCATTGAAGTCCAAATAACTCCCCAAATATTTCAACCAAAGTGCACGTTAGACTCCTCAACACCTCCTAAATGAAGAATAGCGTATCATTAGTATACTACAATATATGAACACACACATCCTCCAGTGAATAACCTGACTTAAAGAGGGCATCCCTCTCTAACCCTTTTCTAAGAATGAAAACTTTAAGAATGAAAGAAATCATATTTCAGATGATCATCAATCAGCATAGAAGAACTTGAAAAAGGCAGACATCTCTTCATCCAAGCAATTCAAGAGATCAGAAAGTCATACTTGTGGAGCAAGGACAAAAGAAATCCCCAAGCAAAAAAGTTAGCCCTTGAAGAAATTCACCTTGCTAACAAATGTGGAAAAAGATACATTAGGAGATTGGGGAGTGCATTGCATAAAAGTTGATTAAAATTTAGATCACTGTTAAGCTACAGTTGTATGCCTAAAAAGATGAGAAATTGAAGGTGTTTTAGCATGCTATTAAACTAAATTTCAAATCATGACATACTACAGTTTTCATGCTTGAATTGGGGAAGAATTGAGGATGATTTGTATGTACTAGGACCCAAAAATTAGACCATTATTAGGTATTGACCATGCCTTAAAATTGAGGGGGGATAAAATGGTATACTTTGAGTCTAAAATCAGACCTGTAATAGCTACAGTTTTCATGTTGGATTTCATGAAATTTGAAACGCCTTGCATACAATTTAGTACCAATTCCGACCCAATTTCAAATCTCAAATTAAACACTAGTTTCATGTTAAAATAAGAAAGATTTGGAGGTGATTAACATACAATAGAAGTATAATTTCAGAACATTGATTAGTTATATCTTACATGTTGAAAGATGAGAAAATTAGGGATGAATTAGCATGAAATGAAATTTCAATTCAGACCATTAATTAGATTCAGTTCCTAGGCTTGAAAGATGAGAAATTTAGGGTTAAATTGACATGAATCAAATCAAATTTTAGATCACAACTAGCTACAGTTTTCATGTTCAAATTTGTTAAGAATTGAGGATAAATTGCATGTATTAAGATCTAGTTTCATAGCATAATATACTACAATGTTCATACTTGAATAAGGATATTTTGGGTATGAATAGACATGCAAATTGAGTTTAAATTTCAAACCAAGAGGCCACAGATTTCCATGTTTCAGATATAATAAAATTTGAGGATTTTTGTATGAGATTTGCTACTGTTCAAAAGTCACTAAATTGTGAAACTACTACTTAATCCAGACCAATCCTATAACTCATGATCTTAAAGTTTAAAGGTTGAAAAGTTGAAGTTTTTGGTATACAAGATGAGACAACTTATAGATTTAAATGAGTAACACTTGATCTCATTACTAAATAAGAAGAATTGAAAATTTTGCATTAATCTAAACATGAATCCATATCTAATAAACAAGATTCTAATCTCATGACTTGAAAATGAGAATATTGAGGTATTTTCATACAAGGGACTTATAAAATTTCGATTAATAATCATGCTACTAAATTAAGAAGTTTAATAAGAAAAGATAGAAATCCTGCATTGAATTGAACTTATCCAGATCCAATGAATAGCTGCTAATCTCATGATTTTAGAAATGATAACATGTGGCCACAAGGAGCGATCATCTTCATGAATTAATCCTTTAGGTATACACTACTAACTACATAGCACTATTGACAAAATTATTGATAAAAGACCTAAATCTGTACAGTCAACCACAGAAAGGATTGAGGAAGGAAGAAGAATCAAGTAAGTGACGGTGATTCAGTGATGATTAATAATTAAGAATACCAGTTATGGTGACCCTTACACTTGATTGTGCGAGGGTGCGATGACCCTCAACTGGGCAGGAGATAAGAAGCCCAGTTACGGCAATACCCGCTTAGTGCTCGGGTCTCGGATCCCATTCTTTTTTCTCCATTTTTGGCGAATGCTTGCAGTTTTATGCCTCTTTGGGATCCAGAGGTTTCCTTTTAGACCAGTTCCGCCAACCATGTGTTTTTAGGGTGCCTAGGCTGGAGAACCCTCGGTTTTGATTTTCTTTACGAGCTCGTCTGTTCGTACCAGTCAGACTCGTTTTTAGAGTGACTTGTTCCGGAAAGTCTCTCCCCCATCTCGGGGGCGTAGTTTTGGAGTATGACTAACCCTCTCTTTGTCGTACTTTCACTGGGAGGGCGAGACGGAAGGGTCTCTTCAGAGGCTTCCTTACAGTTTGAGTTTTGGTTATTATTCTTGAGAGTTGGTTACAGTTGAGTCGGTTACAGTGGCAAGTTGGTTACAGTTAAGATGGTTACAGTTGAGCTTGATTATAGTTGAGCTAGTTATTATTCCGCCAGTAGGACCTGGCAAAGAGAAAAGTTTATATCATGAAAATCATCCTATCAGACTAAGAGCTACTACCACGGTTGTTAGGGAAGCTAGTAGACGTGTAGGGAACTTAGTTAAGATGCATTTTACCCCACCACATGCTTACGGAGGCACTTCAACCTTAAAGCTTCCTTACTGCCTTAGAGTCATAATGTGAGATCCCACCCAGACTCAGACCACAACCTATCCATTGAGCTTGAGAAATTTAATAAGAAAAGAATCAGAACACGGGACATATCATCTATACCTACTAAGATCTATCCACATGGCTCATAAACATCGGAAAGAGATATGGATCACCTCAATCATAATAAGCATATAATAAATCAAAGAATTAATGAATCATTGAGACTTGAAATAGGATGGGGAAGAATAGAAATCACATACAGTTTTATACCGGAAACTACGATTGTTAGATGGAGCTAGTGGACGTGTTGGGAACTTAATTAAGAAGCGTTACACTCCATTGCATGCCTACGTAGATCCCTCAACCCTAAGGCATTCTTCATGCCTTAGAGTAACAGTGTGAGGACACACTCAGACTAAGATCACATACTATCCACTAATCCTGAGAGATTAGACAAAGACAAAGATCAAAACAGAGACCCGTCATCAACATTACCAAGATCCAAACATTAATTATAATTAATAAACAAGGGATAGCTTAAATATGGATCATATAATCAACATGTGAAAATGTTAAATATGGTTAATTGAGGTAGTACGAGTAAGTCAGAGTGTTGGAGTGTTTGGTTGTGCGCCATATGAGTTGTAGGAGGGTAAATGGATCTCTCCAGGATCCATTTACCCCATCCATGAGTTTAGTCCCAGATCTACCAGTGGTGGGACTTGGAGGCTCTGTGGAGGCTATATAAGGAGCCCCAGACCGCTTGTATCCATTGAGAAAAAGCAATGCAAGATATGCCCCTTTGAGGGCTTCTCCCGTGGTTTCATCCCGCTCCTTAGGGAGTATGGTTCCACGTTAAAAATCTTTTGTTCCATATTTTATATTTTTGTTCTTATGCTTTGTTTATCATTATCACTTCCGCTTCCTATTTTCTAACATGGTATCAGAGCGGGTTCGATTCTCGAAGAGTTATTATTGAAGATTTATTTATCGTTCGAGATTTGATTGTCAGTTTTTTAAAAAAAAAGATTATTATTCTCATGCTCGTGATCAAGGCTGATCTTCATCTTCAGTCCAGATCTAGGATTCAATGTCTTGAACCCTAGTTTTAGGCATCTTCAGTCCATATCAAAGATTGCGGCGTCGCTTCCTCATCCTAGCCAGGCGACGATTCTCATTCCCAGATGCACCCAGGCTGGTCTGGAATCTAACTCGAGCGCCTCCTGGCAGCGCTCTAGCAGGAGGCATCCGTCCTCCTCAGATTCGGATCCTCCTCTATGCGTGCACCACGGCACCCCGATGGCGCATACAAGGTGTGACGACATCCCACGCAGACCCAGGTAGTGGCAGAAGCCCAGGCAGCAACCCTACTGGTCGGCAAGTCCTAGGCGACCCTACATGCAGGCGGGATCTCAACCCTGATCTCCAACGAGGTGAAAACCATCCAGCAATGCCGCTCGGAGCAGTTGGCGGTCGCATCCCCTCGTTCCTTCTAAAGTTGGCGGCGCCGCTAAGTCCAAGAGGCAGTGGTGGTGGTGCGATGTTCTCCACTTCAGACGCGAGATCGGATTGTGCTCCCACAGGCCCATCTCCCCCTCGCACGAACATGCTATCCCTCGCGCACCAGGGTTCCTAAGTTCCCATATCCCTCGCAGGAGTCGCTCCCATATACCTCTGGAGACCCACCGCGCGACCCCTGGTGGACCCAGCACAAGGCGGAGGAGGGAACCAGCGGCACCGCATCAGCCCCAAGTGCCGCCCCTTCGTCGCGATCTTTCTGGCGGTGCATCTTGCTCCTCCAAGGCGAGGGCGGCATGTCTTCGTAAGAGAGGGTTCCCAGGGAACCCTAGTGGTGAAGAGAAAGGCTCGATGGCCTATTGCTAAAAAAATTCT
Organism: Ottelia alismoides; assembly: GCA_037367405.1. Lineage (NCBI taxonomy): Eukaryota > Viridiplantae > Streptophyta > Magnoliopsida > Alismatales > Hydrocharitaceae > Ottelia > Ottelia alismoides. The sequence goes on along the minus strand of JAZKJV010004026.1, from coordinate 23,049 downwards.
TTGAAAGGGGGGCTGCTACAGACGCCCATGTTTTGGGCCTAGAATTGACACACACAAAAATTGTGTCTCTACCGTAAGGGCTCATGTGGGCTGAAAGTTGGTAAAAAAAACTCCGCATATTTGAGGCCCAACTTTATTGGCTGTGAAAAAAAGGGAGAGAGTTTTGAGAGAGAAGAGTTTGGGCCTAAAATTGGGCCAAATGAATTTGTAAAAAAAAGACGCGAACAATAAAAAGTCGTACGCAGTTGGAAAACGCCGTACAAAAGAGAGAGAGACAGCTTTAAAAAAATTGTTTCAAAAAAATGAAAAAAAAGGCGTATACAATTAAAAAGCCGTATGCAATTTAAAAAAATGGAAATAGCAAAAAAAATGATTTGAGAAGCCGAAAAAATTGAAATCGGCTAATTCATGTTTTATTTCCACAATTTTCTTTTCTTCTCCCTACATTATCGATGTCATTGTTTTCCGACAAGTATGGGAGAAAGGGGGAGTATTATGTAGAGTCACAGGTCTATTCATATGTTCCAGATGTCAGATCTCCATATTCCAACCAGTTCAGATTTTCCAGACTCTACAGCAGATTTTAGACTCGACGATCAGATGTTTTTCGAATCTCCAGTTTTAGACACGCATATGTATGCGGTCTTCTTTTCAGATGTGCACATGTATGCCATCTTTTGTAGTGGTCCCCATCTTTTCTTGTGTTTCGGCCAGAGTTTTCATGTGAGTCATAGGGACTCCATGGTAGAGGACCATTCCCTATGCCATGTTGGCAAGGGTTTTCATGTGGTATCATAGGTACTCCAGAGTAGGGTACTATTCTTTGTGCCAGATGCGAGAGACTCGGTTCTCCGACGAGGAAACTTCTTTCAGACTCCATTCTCCAGTGACCGTGGACTCCGACGAAGATTGCCCTTCCACGACCCTTTTCAGTTCGGTCCTTTTCAGAGATGGAGCAGTTGTCCACATGTTGTGGCGGGCCAGAATACTCTGACGAGAAGACTCATTCCAGTTGCAGTGACTCTGACATGCGCAATTCAGAGCACATGCTCTCTGACGAGGAGATTCAGCAGACTCACACTCCAGCCCGTTCATCATCCTCACCTGCACAACATGAGAAGCAATGTCTTCGACAGCAGCCGACAGTTGTGCGCGTTGAGTTGATATTGTCTGCAGTGTCATGTATTGTGAGTTGAGTTTCTTTCCGTTTGTCCAAGTTGAGCATTGCATGCTCCAGCTTAAGGGGGAGTGCTGGAGTATTTGGTTGTGCGTCATATGAGTTGTAGGAGGGTAAATGGATCTCTCCAAGATCCATTTACCCCATCCACGAGTTTAGTCCCACATCTACCAGTGGTGGGACTTAGAAGCTCTGTGGAGGCTATATAAGGAGCTCCAGACCTCATGCATCCATTGAGAAAAAGCAATGCAAGATATGTCCCTTCGAGGGCTTCTCTCGTGGTTTCATCTCGCTCCTTAGGGAGTAGGGTTCCATGTTAAAAATCTTTTGTTCCATATTTTATATTTATGTTCGTATGCTTTGTTTATCATTATCGCTTCCGTTTCCTATTTTCTAACATAGAGGGATCACATAAAGAACAACTTGAAAATCAATTTTATGCAAGTAGCTATTTAAATTTAATTGTCAAAACCTATCTACTTGCTTTCTTTTGGAGCCACTGAATTACATGTTATTTTTAATTGATTAGATTATGCTCAACTTTTGTTGATATTCCTTTCCCCCCTAAAATACGAATTGCAGATAAAGTATCTGCATCAATGTAGTCCGATAGTTGAATATGAGCTTCTACAGTTACTCTCGATGGGTACACATGTTATACTTTTTTGATCAAGATATTATAAATGATTTTCTTTCTCTTCTGCTACAATTTGAGATACATTTATATAATACAGTATTTTTTGTTACATATAAATTTATACGGAAGTTAATGCAATATAAATTAGTGACGCATTATTGTATCTGTGGCATGTTAGTTGATTGTGAATGTCATTCGAAATGCGAAAAAATTTCCCGCATTTCTGATATCCTAATACTGCGAGTGAAATGTAAACAAGTAATCCGGATCCGCGAGCGTCACAACAAACGCCTTATTCAATATTTTTTCAATTTGGTGTAGTAATAAGGAGTAACTATAATGAGTTACTCCAAAATCAACCACAGAGAAATAAGAATTAAATGCGATGTTGTTAAAAATAACTATAGGTAGACGATGACAGAATAGACTGTCAGGAAAACCCGATGAATCACACTTCGTCTCTCCCAAGACTGAGCAACTGAGAAAAGAAGGCACGTATCTCGTGTCTGAATGTACTATCAGCAAAACACGAATTCCAATTACAATCAATCTCTTCTATGACCGAGCAAACCAAGCAAGTCAATAACACCTACTCTGGCGTCCGAATATACTTTCAGAAGAAGAAAAACTCTATCGCTATTACAGTAGGATTCATCCAGGACTGACTGGTCCAATAAGAGGATAGAATCCATTGAGGAGGTTGTTTCATCATATATGCAAGTAAGATGAAGCAACTGATTCAGGTTGATCTCCTTCTCCTAAAATCACTCCAAGTGAAATCGATGCTTCATGGGCAAATGGGATCCACCGGCAACTGATACCTGTACATTGAGTACAAGCAAACAAAGACATTGAAACCAGAAGCCGATTCGTGACTAATGCAATGTCTACCACCCAAAACCATTCCACGAGCTTCACGAGGGAAAACATATGCAAATGTGCGTGCACAGCCAACTTTATAAAAGTACATTTCAGAGAAAACGGCTCTCCTCTGACTATCAACGACTTCTCGATGACAAAGATTCCATTGCGAAACCACGAACTCGAGTATTTATTTCATTTTCCATGTTCAAATACCATTCCAAATTCCATTTTTTTTCGGTTTATACTGTAGGAGCAAACGTAAATTAGGGCATAGAAACGGTGACGATGAAATCGAACAAGCGGGATCTCCCAGGCTTGTGTAGATTAACCAATCGGAAGAATGCAAGGAATCGATTCGACGAAATGACCTATCGATTGGGGCATGAATGAGGGATGGCATTACCTTGGAGGGATCGACCTTCTCGAAGGCCTTGACGACGGAGACGATGCGGTCGGCGACCTCGGACTTGTCGAGGAAGGCGCCCTTGACATCCTCGGAGAAGCGGCGGAGGAAGAGGTGGCTGAGCGGGGTGAGGGGCGGCGCTGCGGGGCCTCCGACCCTCACTCTCAGGTGCCTCAGGAGGGCGCTTCTCGCTGCCATTAGGGGTTTCGGAGGAGGGGGCCGCGGATGGGTGTGCTGTAGGGTGCGTGGGAATTGGGAGAGTTAGTAGCCGAGAGGTTTACCTCTCCCCGGTTATGATAACTTGTCGGATCCTCGTCACAGGTAATCCGTACATGATAAACTATTCAGAATTGGTGGCTAGTCTTACATATTTGGTTACCTCTTTACATTTTTTAGTTGAAATTTCATCACAAATTAATATAACATCATATCAAATTTTTTATTCCAACCCTTATAATCTCTAAACAGCTACTACTCACAGGAGGTTATCTCAACCCACCCCATCCCAATAACCAAAAAGATGAGGTCAATATGCGTAATTTAATAACTTGTATTATCATTGTGATGTGTATAGGCAAGTTTCACATTTTATCTGAAAAATAAAATCTATTAACGGTTATGCATGAAACTTTTAAAATTAATTTTAAATGTTGAATCCCACATAACCTACCAATCTTACTATAGCACATAGTATAAGTATTGTAGCTACGGTGCCATGTCATGATTTCACATGAACGAATTTATTTAGTGGTTCAAAGATTTGGAGAGATTAATAATGTTTCATGTTTAAATTTTTATGGTTTTCTCCAATACCCAATACAAAATTTGTGACTAAGCTCAAGATGTTGTCTTTTTTCCAATCTTTGGAAAACCTTCGTGTACACGTCGTATGAACTCTAATAATTATTATTTTAATTGATTAAAAAGGTATGTCTTAGATACACAATTCATTTAACCTTGTGTTCGATAAGTATGGAACAATTTGAAATTTTACAAAGATTCATCTGTCAAGTTATTCATCTACTATGTTGGTGTGGATATAATTCATCTTGATCTTGATTAGTTCTAAATGTTTGCACAAAAAATGATATACTTAAGATTCTTCGACGAATACTATACATCCAGAGTTTATTGTTTTATACGTACTTCACTTGTTCATTATCCCTTGTTATTTGTCATCCATCATTTCAAGGGTCCCGCAAAGTATAATGATTGAAGAAAAATAATGCGAACAAGAAATTGTGTGCTTATATAAAGAAATATCTTGATGACACAAGCGCATGGGAAGATGTTATTTGGATTTAAATTTGAATTTGATGTTAGAACTTGAATTTAAATATTGACTATTATTAATAGATACTTTCTATAAATAGACATTTCTATATAAAGGCGATTCATTATTTTCAACCAGATATTTTATAATGCTCTAGGGTAGTGATCTATTTCTTGTAATACTTACCGTAGCATCTTCTTATATAAAAAGAGAAAGGGTACCCTTTATAAACACGCAATACAGTCATCTATTTACTATTTTTATCCACGTGATACGAGAAACATCAATAAACCCCAAGTTATGGACTGTCGTCTTTGCCTCTCTCTCCATGTTCTCTCACCATTTACAGTCACTCTTCAACCAACAACGTTTCGCAACCTCCAATGGCTAGGCAACACAACGCCTTGTCCTCCATCTAGCAAGCCTCACCAGCAAGAAGGTGTCTCGTTCCAATCAGACGGCCTCCAACGAATAATTTATTGATCTAAATTAAAGTATAACATTTATTAATCATTCTTCTTAGAGGTTCCTCCTTCGCAATGTAATTTTTTGCATCTATGCAATGGAATATTACAAGGAGGGCATAGTTATTTGGTTCCACAAAGTCGATAGGCCCCATTGTTGAGGTGGATAGAACCAATTGTGATTTATGAGTCATGCAGTTTGTAAGCATGATGGAAAGCGTCAACAATGAGTACATGTTGCCTCAAAAATCGAGTAAGCCTTGGAAGAAAGACAACATGTGCCATGTTATGATTGGCAATATCTCTCACCTTGGATTTCGCCAACGACTTTCTGAATCAGCCTACTACCAATTCAATGTGGGATACCTTGGGCATTATACATTCTCAACTTCTCAAGTAAAGAATGACAGCAAGATTCTCCATCTCAAGCATGAGATACATCTCATAAAACCGGGTGGTCCTCCCATCCATAGACATTATGCTGCTCTTATGGGTATATTTACAAAACTCCATGGCCATCTTCCATCGTGCAATTATGCATGTCTTCCACCAAACTTGTTACCAAATGCCCCATCTTCGACACATGATTAGAAGTATGAGAATCTCATGCCCCAACTCAAGAAGATAAGAGTGGTTCAATCCACCACACCTCCTGTGACATCTTCGGATATCATTGTGGTGATGGATCCATCATGGACGAGTTTTTTCCTTAGTTGTTACAAAAATGATGTAGAATGAATAGCAGGTTCACGAGCCTCTAAACATCCATGTTGAAGATAGAAGCAATTTATTGTGTATACTACCTCCATTTCAAGATAATTGACCATGTTAGCTCACAAGCATCATTCCTTTGTATAGAGACAGGGGAGGAACAACTAACTGCACAGACGTCGTTACTGTGGGTTCCTTGTGCTCTAGATTTTGCTTGAGCCTACTTTCAATTAGTCAACTTGTAAAAATTTGAATCATTAATCCATCTTTCATCATGCTTCTCTTGCTTTCCGTGATTTACTTGACGTAAAGGTGAGTGGGTGAGCCCATGAGCAAGGCACGTGATGAGTATATAATTCAGCTACATTATACTAAAATATTATCCTCATTTTTTAATAAAATATATTGAAAATCACATAAAATAAGAAATTAAGAAAACTACATTGTAAACAATGAATTACTAATTGTATACTATCATCATGTAAAAAAGTTTGAGAAATAAAATCAATAAAAATCATGAAAATACAGAGTTAAATTCCTGTATATAGTGGATTGTATATATTGCATAATCTTTCATGATTTTTTATAAATCCATGTTAAAATCAAATGACATGATAACAACTCCACGGTGTACATGTAACTAATATTAGCATAAAACAGGCATAAAAAGGTAACAAATAAAACCATTACCTAGTTTGAGAAATTTGAGGTTTAAAAGAAAAGGTTCTATCTCATATAATTTCCTAAGATTCACCTTTAAACTATCTATAAACAAGAATGATTTCAAACAAACTGGAGTTCACATGTGAAACTCGGGTATTGGGATCATATTGTATATTGTACGATTGTACAGTCTTGCCCTTATCACATGTACACATTCCAACTCTTTTCACTTATTTCTTTTTCATTTATTTCTTTAGTATATTAACTCTTCTTTATTTTATTTTGCTTTATGTGATTATTAAAAATCCTCCAAATTATTAATGGATAAATAATATAGAAATAATTTATAAATAAAATATTGTGCATAAATTAATAAGATAAAATCAAAGAAAAAATTGAAAAACCTACAAATTTATTATATGTGTAACACTTTTAAAAAATGTATCTTATACATATAGCCTCTTTTGACCTACGATCCTTCATAAAATATGTAGAACACATTGAGATATAAAATTTTCATGTAGAATACTATTTCATCTGAGTTTAAGTTCTATTTTATTTCTATTTCGCTCCCTTACATTTTCTTAATTTTTACTAACATGAGAAGTACAGGGGCAATGGTCCCCCCTCCATGGTTAGTGCCAAGTGATGTCTCTCCATTCGTTGTGACATACCTCTTTTGACCTAGTATAGACCTCGGAATACAAGTCATCGCACCACATTAGTGATGAGAAGAACTGATCCTACTGGTTAACTCCATCACCTCCATCCCACGATCACTTGGAACTATCACCTAACTTCCTACTCGCATGAACCCACATTCCAGCTCATGACGCATGTAGGCATCTTTCAATCGCTCAAAGACTCGCACTCCTTCTCTCCAACTTCCCAAACTCTCACATCGTGCTCACATCTCCATACAATTGTCGGTCAACTACACCTCCCTGAAGCCACCAACTTTACATCATCAGACTCTCCTAACTGCCTACCACATAAAACCCAAATCATTCAACTGTCATTCCTTCACCTCCTACTGCAAGAGTGGAGAACCATTGAGCTTCAACTACTCCCAAATGGTGAAATGAGATTTAGAGACCTTCAAAGCAATGAATTAATGTCCATCTCCTCCATGCGAGATCTAAGGGAGGTGCATTCCCCTTGTTGTAGTTTCTTCCCCAAGCTACTCAGTTTCGAGGTTTCACCCACTAGACCTCTTGATGTGACTATCAGGGATAAGTGATGAACGTGAAAGTTACCTCTTTTATTGTCAATAATTGTAGTATAGGTGACAAAATACGGTCGATCGAAAACCACAAATATTGAATGTTGTGGAACAATTTTTACTTGGCAAGTCTACCAAGGTCGAATACAGGAAACAAACTATTTCTAGTTGTGTAGCTCTAAATTAATTAATCAGTTAAATGTTTGATTAATTTCTGTATCAGAAAATAAGAGAAAATATGATGATGAAAATGCAAAGAAAAATAAACAGAGCGGATTGGCACAGAATCTGTGATTTTATATAATTTATATCCTCAGTGAAATTTATCAATTACTCCTCGGAAATTATCACGGATCAAAAGAGATTCATGAGATGAGTTTCTAATCAAATTCAAGCTAAGGGAACGAAGATTAATCGGTAAATAATCCGATCAACAAAGAGATCAAGAATAATCCTCAAATAGAGATGGCGATCTCAAAAATTCTCTCAGGTTATTCCTCAATTGAATAGAGTTTGATCTGATAAAATTTCGAGAATTAAACTGAATTCTCCTCGAATACACCCCTGCAATGATTAAATCCTCAATTAAATAATCGATAATTATGAAAGGAGTAAATGAAAATCTCCTCAAAAATACTTATGCAGTTCAATATTTCCTTTTTGATCTTGCCCCTTGCAGAGATTCATTTCTCAAAAATAAATTATCAACAGATAATTAATCAACTCAAAATCTCCAATAGACCAAAATAAATCGTTAATTTTCTCAATAAAATACAACACAAAATGTCATAAATCAGCTTGCATATGTCAGCATAGATCTCTAAATAATACTCATCAATAGCAAGCCTTAGGTCTGTCTATAAGATATATAATATGAAAGAGCACGGAATAAGCTTCAAAACGACACATTATGCGTAAAAATCAAAGCTCAGATGAAGAAGATATGCTTAAACGATATCGTAGGACTAAAATGTAATTAAAAATAATTATTTATCCGTCAAATGGGTCCTTGGGGGACTTATTTATAATTTATGAAAGTCAGAGGGAGTTCTCTACAATTTACCCACATGCTCACGCACAGAGCACGTGACTAGGAGTGTGGGAGTCTTTTTGTTATTTCTTGAAAACCTGGGGGTTAATCTGCAAATTCTCCACAAAGGCATGTGCGTAGCACGTGCCTTGGCTGGCAGGGGCCCTTCTGTAATATATTTAAACCACGGGGGCTTGTGTGCAAATTTTTTCGTATGTCACATGTGAAACATGTGACACTGACATCAGCTTCTAACAAGGGCCTTCTTAAAATTTTCTGGAATGGCAGGGAGGCAGTTGCAATTTGTCCCTTACGTGTGTGCGGTGCACATGTTCGCAGGCTCGGACGGAGTTGGCTTAGGCTCGATCACCGGGCCTCCAGGTGGTGGGTATACGTGCTTCGGGGCCCCGAGGCTTAGGCACGGATGCCCAAGGCTCCACGTTGCGGTGGATTGCAGGTGCTTTGACTGACCGAGCCTCCAAGCTCGAAGGGAGGTTTGGGCTGGCAACATAGTGGGATTGCAACCATTTGATCAAGGGCTTCGGCCCGATCCAATGGCCGCTGGAGGTCGAGGGCGAGGCAGAGCTCGATGCAACGGAGGCAGAGGCAGGCCAATGGCGACGGTGTCGAGGCGGTGGCGTGGTGAAAAGAGGAGAGCCTCGGTCATAGGTATAGCCCAGGAGTGCGGCAAAGCTGTCTCTCCACCTCTATCGACACATGACCGGAGGTGGAGGGGGATTCGACAACCTTGGGATGGAGCTGCAGAGGCGAGGGCACGCCTCGAAGAGGAGGTATGGTGGGTTGTCAGCGGTCAAGGGTCGTTGGCGTAGCTCGGAGCTGCAGGGCAGAGGATTGTGAGGGCATGCGGAATGCGATTAAGATGGAGGTGCCATGGAGAGTCGGTTTGATTGGAGGAGCAGAGCTCTGGCCTTTGCAAGGTCGGAGAGAAGCGTGGATGAATGGGAAACGCTCTTGTACGAGCGGGCAGAGGCGGAAAAAAGGGAATGGGTCGTGTTGAGTTGCAGAAGAAGAAAGCGAAGTAGAAGGGAAGGGAGAGGGAGAGGGATTAGAGAATTACCTGTAGGGGTTGCCCGTGGAGAATGGTTGGAGCTTCAAGCTCCAGTCTGATCGGTCGTTGCCTCGAGTCACGGTGGAGAGCGACGAGTCTAGGCAGCGGAGAGGGGTACAATTGCAGCTTGGACGGAGGTCAAAGGATCACGCCCACAGAAGAGTAGCTGCTCGAGGAAGGTGTGGAGCCTCTATCACTGGCTAAACTCTCTGATCTCACTCTCTTTGTGTATAGAATGGCGGATGATCGAGGCAAGGGCAGCGGTCGAGGCTTTATAGGAGGCGGTTGTCGTAACGATCGGGAGCGGAGGAACGAGTGGGCGGAGCCGTTGCGGGAGGCAAGAAGGGGGTTGTTACATGCGGGTAACGGTGGCGCAGGGGAGAGGGAGGATGGAAGGAGATCACGTGCAGAGCATGTGGCTGGGGTGAGAGGGGAAGAGGGGTCAGGTCACGTGCTATGCACATGACCATGCTGGAGTGAGGGTGCCACGTGGTACGCCCAGGGGTTGCCATGTGTCACTCAAAAAAATAAAGATAAAAGATCAAAAGAAATAGAAAAGGTATATAAGATACATCGAATCGAAAAATTTCCTTCACCAAAGTTGTTCGTCATGACGAGATCTACAAATTTCATGAAGAAACCGGGAGCAAAAGAAATCATATGTACAATGTGGTATTTTTTATGGTTCTCCATGTGTATAGAAAAAACAAGTTTTTAGGAATTTTGTATTTTTCATGATTTTAAAATAGGATAAAAAATCTATAAAAATATGATAAAATAAAAGACACTTAATTACATATTAATGTATTTTTTTATTTTTAATAAATACGAAAATAGAAGTAGGAAATAAGCAAATTTTGTACAGACACACAAAGGTCACTTGGACACAGTCAGTTTCTCTGATTTCAATCTTGATTTGGATTTGGATTTTTGTACCGCTTGATAAAACTTTCATCAAAGAACACAAATGAAGAAGAAACAAAATCAAATGGGTTAATTATGTACATAAAATCTTAGGTTAAAAATCGCAAAAAAAAGATAAAATGCGCAAAAGAGGCCCAAACCCCAACTTTCACATATGAGCTTCGAATTTATGAAATAGGTCTTGTTTTTTGAATGTATTAGAAAATGGAGTACTTTAAAAGTGAGTAGACCAAAATCAGACATTGTATGAGGAATATATGCATGTTTTAGTTTGTCTGATATGAAATTAAGTTTTGGGTTTATTTGTCATTTATTTGAGTTAGCATTGTTTTGTATTTTTTTATTATTCTTGTTAGTAATATCTACACAATGGAGGTGGTTTCAGGTCAATTGAAGTTAGGATGAATTGATTAAAAAAAGGAAAGTTAGATGCTTTTTAGGTTAATTTACACTTGGATTTTTGGTTCCTTATTTTATGCAACTATGCATGATGAAATGCGGATATTATTTACACATGTATGGATGCTAATGATGTTATATTAATGGTTAAATGTATATATATATATTTTGTGAAACATGGCTTAATTGACTAATTTTAGCATGTTGAATCAGATATTCATCAATGAGCTCCGATGATCCATTTCACATTAAAGCGAGATGCAAACCAAATCCCAAATAAATTTCATTCTTTCCCCCTTTTCTTCTTTTCTTTTTCTTCTTCTCACATCCTTGATTATCTATTTGATTCTTTCCCTTTCTTCTTTGCAAATCTTATCTATTGAACCTAATCTTGTATATGCCTTAATCTGTCTTCTTCATCTTCTTCTTCTCCTAGTCCTTCCCCCAATCCTCTATCTTCTTCTCCAATCAATCCCTTTACTAATCAACTCCCTTCATCTTCATGCCATAACTTGTACAAATTGCTTCTAGACCACTTTCACTCTCCTTCCATTCTCTTCATTTTTAACCACCCATATATCCCCATCTATGGCCCCCCTCGATTAGAGCTCGATCTCCTTTCCATTATTACATGCAAGAGCCTATCTACACAACTACTTCTTCATGCTCCTCAATTGGAGTTTGATTATTAATGGACTCCATCATTAACCCATCAGTCAAGTTCCTTTGTTTGAGCACAACCATGGCACTTGTAGGTCTTCAACAACGTAGAGCGACAACAACAACGGAGCGAAGCCACTACTCCTCAATAGAATCTCAAACAAGACTCACTTTGTGAATATGAAAGCAAAGAAGAGAATTTGATGATAGAAAGACCATTTAATCAACATAATCCATATGTCTTTACCATTGAGCCTAGTAAGATCCCACACCAGTCGACCAATCACTTCAGTAATGCTCGAGGAGAGCATGCATGGAGGGCAACCACACCAATAGATCGAGCTTCATCGATCACTCAACAATCCTCCACATGGCCCCTTGAGGGGCGTCCAATCAATCTATTGTCAGAGCACTAATGGCACATGATTTAGCATCCCCCTTACCATGCCCCACCCTATGAGTGGCCTTTTCGTAAGGCGTACCTTGGAGTTGTTGCATTCGTGTAATCAACCATGCATCTAGAAATTTCCAAGGAGTATCCACAAACTTTAATGTATTGTAGATAAGCACTTTTTCATGCTTATTATTATTATTTTATTTCAAGAACATGCATAACAACCTTGGATTGTATGTTAATATGTTGTGAACCATTGATCCATCCTTAACAAAATTGATCTTGCTCTAAAGTTTGTTTACTTATCTTTAAAATGAGCTATTGTGAGTATTCTTCTAATATAAATTGAAAGTATTGTGATGTATTGAATTAAAACTTGCTTCTGAGTTTAGATAGAATACCAAACCATGGAAGTTATGAAAATATGTGAAAATCAAATATATTTTACATTGAATGATGGGAAATTTTTTGTTATAGGTCTTACCCAAATTTGTTGCAATCTTGCCCTATAAATATACTTTGTGATATATTTTTCTAAATTTATCTGAGGTGTTTAACGAAATTATTAAAAAAACTACCCCTATTTATCCCTCATCATGCTCTACATACATGAATTGTCGAGTTTTATTTGATGGTTTGCTATGTTAGGAAAACACCCTTGGGGTTTCATTATAATTTCATTATTAAATAATTGATATTAATTATAAAAATCTAGAAAAAATAGTTGGTCATCTTACATTGCACTTGATCCCATATTTTCTGCATTTTCATCACACACATCTAAAAAGTACTTCAAAAATTACATAATTCACATTATTTTTTTCTTAAATCAAAATTGTAAAAAATAGTGTTCTACAAACATCGTTAGAAAATGTAATTAGAAAAAACTAAAATTAGGATTTTTAAGCATATTTATACATAAAAATAATATTTTTAAAAGTGAGCCTTAATTCCCTCTTAATGATTTTAACAATGTTTGTTTTACTTGTTTTATTTTAATTGTATTCCTATGCTTTTAAAATATCCAAAATGTTACAAATCCATAAGAACTCAGAAATATTTAATTTCCATCTTTTTTATATTTTTATCGTCAATTCACTTTTATTGTATAAGTATGACATTGTTCTTTCTTTTCTTTTATAAATTTAAATTAATTAAAATATTGTAAAATAAAAAAAATAAAAATTTAAAAATGTAAGAATAGTAAAAAGTCAGGAAAACACAAAAATCATTGCATCCACATTTGCATTTAGATTTCACTACATTCAATACATTGTGCAACTGCATACATTGCATTGTGCTTCACATAACAGGCAGTGCATTAATTCCATTTTCACCACACACGGTGTATATTCACATCGAATTAATTACATTGAATTATGCTTAAGTCACATCTAAAACTTCGATGGCTCCTTGTGTTTGACCTGGTACACTTACAAAGTAGAAGATGTACAATACACTCTCTTCACCAAGATATGTGTTATAAAGCAATGTGAAATTGTGTTTAACCAATTTCATCTCGGAACTAGAAACCTACCAAATTACCTCAGGGCAAAAGTTGTTTTTCAAAGGTTTTACAGACTGGAACAATCCTTGTTTACATGTACCTGTCATACACAGAGTGGTCCGATTCCGCTTGATTTATTGCATTTTCGATTTAGACATCCTCCTCTGAGTAGATTTGTCACATTCTTCCTCGGATTCTCCCTCAACATAAGTTTCAGTTTGAGGCATACCAGTTAAGTAGGCACTATTGTTCTAGCTCCGCTGGTCATCATATTGTCACTCGTACTCCATGTTTTAAATTGATTCATTTTGATGTCTAGGGTTATCACCATGTCTCCATTATCCATTAATATTTTTTAATTTTTGTAGTAAATAACATGCTCTTGTTTTTAATGGATTTTTTCATAAATAAAATCTTAATTTGGAAATGCGATGAAATTCTTTGTATTAGAAATCAAATGTTTATTCTCTATCCATGTTAAATATAAGAAGATTGATAACGCACTTAAGTTTTGTTCTTCAATCTAAGTTTTTCAAGTTGCATGGTGTTGTATACTGAACATCGTGTCCTTACACCAGTCGTCGCAATGACATCGTTGAGAAAAACATCATAAATTTGGTTTTCGCGTTCACTCTTTTGGATGTCCTTGAAGGGAGTACATAAACTTTTATTAACTTCGCATCATTGAATCATAAAATAAAGCAAACTTTTTGCTTAAAACAATGTTTGTTCATCGTACGAGAAATTTCAGAACTACGATTTTTACTTTGTGAAATCATTAAATTAGATAAACAATTTTCCTAATATGATTTATAATATTCCAATGAATATTGAGATGGGACCAGGGCTAACTCTTGAAGCGTAAGTTTTTAATGCAAGAGACCTCCTGAATCCAAAAGTCTGATTTGTGCTCATCTCTCTCGTGGGCACGGTAATGAGTCGTGTAGCTTCCCATAAACTTTGATGTCACTTTTCAGGATCGTGTCCATGCAAGGATGATGAAGCTTTTGATTTTGTTGCATGAAATCAAACCTTCTTCAAGCGCGATGAATCCAGTGAAGGAGACGATCTTATTATGATGCCCGAGGATCTGGGTTATCTGTTTACACATCATTCACAATACCACATTCGCTATTGATCACATTAGGTTATCGTAAATGAGGGAACAAATTCGCGTTTAAATGGCATTCACAATTTAATAATCAACCACAGAACAACAAGTGTCACCAAGAGATATTTGCATTAATTTTCATAAAATATTACATGTATCAAAAGAACTCGCATTCTGTATATGTATTGCAAAATATAATAAAAGAGAGAAATAAGCATTTACAATATCTTGTAAAAAAGCTATAATATGTGTACCGTCAGAAAAATGAATGTCTGAACCGTAGAAGCTCATGGTCCATCTGTCAGACTATTTATTACATAGGTGCTTTACGTGCCATCCATGTTAGGAAGAAAAGAATGTCAACAAAGGTCGAGTATAATCTAATTTATTAAAAATATCTAGTATTTCAATGGTTTCAAAAGAAAGCAAGTAGATAGATGTTGACATTTAGATTTAACAAGCTACTTGCATGGAAGTAGGTTTTCAAGTTGTTTTGAATATGAGTCCCTCGTTCACTCACCACCTCAACTACTCATACTTAATACTTTCATTATTTATTAGATCCATGTTTAGGCTATCATCATTTTATTATTTACAAGTCATGTTGATGGGTCTTAGTAAGTATAGATAATGAGTCTCATATTCTGATTCTTTTCTTATTAACTTTCTCAAGCTTGGTGGATAGTCTGTGATCATGATCTGGGTGAGATCTCACACTATGACTCTAATGCAGGAAGAATGCCTTAGGGTTGGGGTGCCCATGTTGGCAAAAAATGGAGTGTAATTCATCATAACTAAGTTCCCAACAAGTCCACTAGCTTCACCTAGCAACCATAGTAATATCTCTTATATAGATGATTTTATGTCCACTAACTTCACCAGACCTCTGTAGTGGTAGATTTATCCTAATACAGATGATTTTTGTAACATGATCCTTTCCCTTGCTAGGACCTACTAGTGGAAACTACAACTAAACTCAAGAGGTGAGGAGGCCTTCTAAGAGACCCTTATGTCTCGCCTTCCTAATAGAAGAGTGGTCTAGGAGAAGGCTAGGTACACTCCAGAACTACATCCTTGAGATTTGTGGGAGAGACTCCCTGGTATGAGTCACTTCAGTCCGGCTCGAACGGTACGAGCAAAACGAGCTCATAAAAAATCAAGGGTCCACCAACCTAGGCACCCTACAGAATGAGGGTCAACAAAACTGATCAAAAAGAAAACTTGTGGATCCCAAAGAGAGGAAAGCTGTGAGCTCGTGAAAAATCGAGAAAACGACTGAGATCCTAGACTTGCGCACTAGGCGACTGATGAACGAAAAATCTGCCTCTTTATTGATGTCGAATTGTCATAGTATAGGAGGCAGATATTGGTCATGCAAAGACCACACATTCGAATATGTGGGAATTATTTTACTTAGCAAGCATACCAAGGTCGAACACAGGGACACAAGCCTCTTCATATGCAAGTCAAATTTTATTTGATTTTTAAATGAAATTATATGATGTGATGGACACAATATGTAAACGACTATTTACAAATATGTCCTATAGAATATCGAAGCAATGGGCATAAATTATGATTTAATTTCTGAGACAAATCAAGCGTCAAAATCAAGAACAAGCATCTACTAATGGCAAAGATTTATAGAGCAAGAGACACTATATAACATCAAAATTCATCATAATTTAGTGTCAAATTAAGAAATTAAATATGTCATTAGATAGGTAATTAAATAAGCTTCAAAACAACTTTGAAATGCAATTCAGACTTAAAATACTCAAGATATTGAAGAAACAATGCAAGGGCATTAATGTAATAAAAATACGAGAGAAAATAAAGATAAATATTGCAAATAGGTCCCTGGAAGGACCTATTTATAAATACCAAAAAAACTGTCGGGGTCCTTCTATAAATTCTTCAATTGTACATAGGAACCATTTTGTAGTTTCCAAAAGTCACGAGGTCATCCCTATAAATTACCCAGGCACACAGGTGAGGCACACGTCTAGGGACCTAAATGTAATATCTGAGAATATTGGGGTCTTTCATGTAATATACTAGCCCTCACGTGTGGGGCACGTGAGGGACAAGGCTCGGGAGGATGCAAGCTTGGCGATGACATGGTGCTTTCTGGTGTTTTGGTCCTTGGCTCGGTGCACACAAGCATGTAGGTTTGGCATGGAGTCTTGGGATGACACGTGTCTACATATGTACCGCCCGATCATGAGGATCGGATGGCATCTGTTCTTCGTGCTCCGCCGTCAATCGTCGGAGAATGATGCGCTCTGGTGACCCTGTACTTCCTCTGCCATGCCTCCACTAGCCGTCAGAAGGTCGGGGGAGGATCTGGAGCTGTAGGCGAAGATCGTGGAGAGGTTGAGAAGCTTCGAGGTGTCCTATGTTGTTGAATCGAGGCCTCCATATCGAAGGTGAACTTCTTGAATGGAGGAGCTACAGAATCTCCGGCTAATGGAGGATGTACGTGCAAAATGAGTTATGTATATCCGAAGCAGTACGTGCGTGAGGTTGTGAGGTGAATGGGGGGTGTCCTATCGAGCGGAGAAACAGAGAACCCTTGCTCCTCTTTGGTGAACCAAAGAAGAAAGGATGGCGAAGAGGATGGGGGTCTGAAGGAAAGGACAGGGTGAACAGAGGCGTCGACGAAGGTGATGGATGTTTGGCGGAGGTCATCGGGTGGATTGTGCTCAATGGGGATGCGGGTGAGTGTCGAAAAAAATAAGGAAAAAAGTCAAAGAAACTGAGGGGAAGTAAGTTACATGGTCGGAGCAGGCCTTTGGCGGAGGCAATGGTCTGGGCTGAGGTTCCATTAGAACCTCTAGGTCGTCGCATGACAAGGGCAACCATCCTCGGTGCTCGGTGGAGCCCGGAGGCGTCGCGACACGACGATCAAGCTAAGGGTCAATGATTGACCTAGATCTTATCCTGTTAATAGTATCGAATTAACGATTTCGTTGCAGTCAGATAAATCCAAATTGATCAAAAATTAACCGCACGAATCGAATAATCAACGAATGAATTGATGATTGGTTTTATGTTTTTTTAACCTAGGCAAGCCCCAGGGTCGACTCAAGGAGGCAAAGGAACAACTTCGGATCAGATTAGATGAATTAGATCACGATTTTCCAAGTGCGTTTTTTGTACTTTTTATGCGATAAAAATGCCAAATGCAAAATGCTATTGAATTAGGTTATTAAGAGAACAAGCGACTTAGCCTAATTTTATTTTTTCTATAAACCTAATCCAACGATGAATGCAAATGTATTTTTTTGGATTTTTTGGACTTAAGACGCAACAATAAAAATGTAAACTTTTTTAAGGTTTTTATGCATTTTTTCATGCAAACGATATGCAAAAATGATGAAAATTTTACTGGAAGTGAAATATAATGAAATGAATCTAATGTATTTTTTGAAATTTTCCGATACTTTATGATTTTTTATGAATTTTTAGCTGAAAACAGAGTGGCTGTGAGTATTTAATTCCTAATTAATCCACAAATAAAATCATCCAGAACCAAAATTATCTCAAATAGATATTTAAGTAAGGAATCTATGAGAATTGAAATTTCTCAAAAATGGTCTTCGTGGATATAAATTAAAATCATTTACCTAAATCACAAAAGACTTTATTTCATGCAAAAGACAACTCCAATTTCGATGAAACTTGGACATAATTAAAGAGCACTTAGCGGCATCATCTATGATTTTTTTTCACAATTTTCGAAGCAATATTTAAATAAATACGAATTACAGATCACAGAATGGGTAAAATATCTAATATTTAACCAAACTAATTTTAGTTAATTACCTAATGCTCACAAAAATCTAATTAAATATCCACAAGATAAAGAATTAAATACTCTATAAAATGATATTTTTTATTAAAAAAATGATGCAAAACTGCGTCCAAATTAATGATCAAAGCCAGGACTGTATTTGCAATACATAAATGAAGTAAACAAACTAAAAATATGCACAGGGGCACTTTTGCAAATAAAGAAACTTAGAGGGCAGACTATGCAATTTTTACAACTAAAATAAAATAAAAAATGGAAAGGGACCTTCTTTTCTTCTCCCATGAGCTAGGGCGTAAGGTGGCAGGGGCCCGCTGCTACAGGCGGTCGGTCGATGCCGCGGGGCGCTACGGCGGTACCGGTAGGGGGAGCTGCTGACGAGGCGCACAGGCTGAGTGTGGCGGTGGAAAATGGAGGATCTGGAGCTCCAGGCGGTTGGGAGGCACGGCATGGGGGTGCGCCGTGACGCGGGCGCGTGGCTGGACGGGTGTGCGCCACGGGTGGTTGCGCGTGACGTGACGCCACGTGGAGGGAGACGGACCTGGAGCGTGGGGTGGTCGCTTGGGGGAGAGAGAGGCGCGAGCCCGTGCAGGAGGAGCGCGGCGCGCGTGCGGGCGGACGCAGCGGTGGAGCCGCTCTTCTGGGGCTGTACGGAGGGCTTCGGGGGCGTGGCGCTGCCACGGGGGCTGTTGGGCAGTGCGGCAGCGCTGCAACCGCTGGCGGCTGGTGGCCGAGAGACCTGCTAGAGATGGCAGCACGGTCGAAGGCGGTCGCCGGGGCTGGTTGCTGGAGATGGATGACGTCGATCGTGCAACATGTTTTCTTTTCTTTTTTTTGATTTTTTTGATTTTTTGGTAAACAGGATATAAAATGCAATGAGAATGCAATGGGGTGGTGGCGTATGATGTAGGATAGTGATGGTATGCTGATGCAGTGAATGTAGATGATAGATAAAAATAGTGAATGTGTATGATGATAGTGGTGTGGATGATGAAAATGATTTGGTGGTGATAATAGCGATTGATGAAGATGAGACAACAAAAAAATTTGTTAGATAAAATAAAATAAAAAGATGAAGATAGAATACTTACATGTTAGGATCACCGAATTTTGGAGGATCTATGGTGTGCGGCCTCCGGTCATGGCCTTGATTAGCTTGGCGAAAAACTAAGAAGCTAGGTAATTCCCCTTGTGAAGGGATGCTACGCGAACAAGGCTCGCAGATCTCGCCAATAGCCGAAGATGACTGGAACTCGTCGTCGCTCTACAGAATAAGGTTTTCGATGTCACCTCGACCTCTCTGGAGCTGGAATTCTTCTCATGAATTTGGCGGATGAAGAAAAAATGATGGAGGAGATGTGAATATAAAGAGGATGACGAAGATGGAAAAGAGATGGAGAAAGTGGAGGAGTGGTGGAGAAAGTGGTGGCTTGGTGTGGAAGACAAGTAAAAAAGAAGTAAAAGGGAGAAAATAAAATAATATAATAAATAAGTAGGCTACTAAAAATAAAGAAGAGAAAATAAATAAAAGAAAATTAATTAATTAATTAATTAATTAATAAAATAATAAATAAAATAAATAATAAAATAAAATATGAAATTAATAAATAATAATAATAAATAGTGTGACACATGGCGGCTCCAGGAGCTGCCACATGTCGCTCCCGGAAAATTCAAAAATTAAACGCAAAGAAAAATTAAAAAGAAATAATAAAAGGGGTCAAATCAAAAAGTGGTCAACACAAAACTTGGTCGTCTCGATGAGATATACAACTTTTGTGAAGGGTCGAAAATCAAAAGAAGTCATATGTACAAAATATATTTTGGGGTGGTACCTTATAGATATAAAATACCGCATTTTATCTTTTGTTAATTTTTTTATCATTTTTAAATAGAGAAAAAACGAAAATAAAAATAGAAAAATATGAAAGGAATATTTAAAATTTAATCTATTTTTTTATTTTTATTAATTAAGAAAATAAAAAATATAAAATACAAGGGTAAAAAGGTCAATATGTACAATATACAATAGGGGCCCAAAACCCAAATTTTGCATACGATCTCTGATTTTAATGAAATTGGTCTCATTTTGAAGGTCTTTGAATGTATATTACTTTAAAATGAGTAGACCTAAATCGAACATTGTATAAGAGAGATATGCTAATTTAAAGCTCATAGTTTCAAACTTGGACTCGAATTTTATAGGTCAATTTTATAAGCTAGTATTTTTTGGTATTTTTATTGTATTAGTGTTAGTAATATGTACACTATAGAGTTGAATTTATGGAATTTAGAGTTAGTATAAAATAATAAATATAAGTGATTTTTACAAGTGAGTTTGGCTTCTTATTTAATGCAGATGTGGATGCTAAAATGCAGATATTATCAATGCATGCTCGAATGCTAATTATGCAATATAGGTGGAAATATTCCTCTAATTACTTGGGAATAAAGCTCTATTTTCAATTTTTAGAGTGATGAATCACAGATTCATCATCCCCCTATGCTTAAACCTTGCTCATCCCCGAGCAACTAAAATGAAATGCAAAGGTGAAATGATTTTGGGTTCCATACCAAGGTCATGAACAAAAGTTAAAAATGGAGCTTGACTCGACCTTTGGATTAATTGTGTCCCATCCTCCTATACTTAGGCTCTGGCAGCCTAAGTGTAGAATAAGAACAAAAATGGGACATGTGAGGTTAAGAGGGGAATGGATGAGTAACTATACAAAGCGGGCATCGGTCCCCCCATACTTAGGCTTTGGTCAGCCTAAGTGTAGGACAGAAGTGAGTGTGAGAACCGATGGGATCTGGAGAATGTACACCGAATGATGAAGAGACTCGGTTTACTCTCCCCCCTATACTTAGGATCTGGTCATCCTAAGTATAGCCATAAAATGAAATGATATGGAGCTGGGGCGAGTGATTCGAATCACCGGGGAGGGAGGGAAAGAAAATATATACAAGGAGGATCGAGAATATACAAGGATCAAGAAGGTTTGTGACAAACCTTCTTGCGTGAATGAGGAGGTGAGGAATATACAAGTGTGTCGCTATCGGAATCGTCCTCAGATGAATAGTAGTGAGGTGAAGGGATCGTCCAACGTGGGTCGACACACGGCTGCTTGCTTAGATAAGGCTTGAGAACATCCAAACTGAGCTCACTCGTATAAATCACCTCATTCGAACATGATGAGGACTCCTTCAAAAATTCCTTCTCTGGTGTGTTGAAGGAAACTTTCTTAGTCAGTTTTCTAGAACCTGAATCATTGAGAGGGGGTGGAGAGCGACGCGCCTTAAGGGGTTTGGGGGAACTCCTCGAGAAATCATTTCTCGACTTCCTCTCACTAGATAATCGGCTAGAGAAGGGAGCAACCATGTTTTCGTGTAGGGCCAGTTTAGTCTCGGTTGTCTCTTTTGAAGGTTCAAGATGTGGTACGGTGCTGACCATGGGTTCCTCATCAGACGAGTCACCATATAGATTGTAATATTCCTGAAGAGTCAGCACACGTCTCGATTGGCTTGACATTGTTGGGCTCTTGTGTCAGATCATCAAAATGGTCAAGGTAATCAACAAAGGTCGTGTCCGACTCAATGATAGCTTCTGGTCGTGAGTCCTCTTTAGAAGCTGTCACGATGGTGGTGCAAGCAGTTGATGAAGTGGAGGTGTGGGGAGTCTCTGAACCAACGTTCGTCCAGACAGTCAGTCTCTCAAGTGTAGCAGAGAGGTGGGACTCATCTACCTCTCGATGGTCACGACTGTCAGCAAATATGCGGGTCACCTTAGAGTAAAGTGTATCAAAGAATGAGTGAGGTCGAAGCGCTCCCAATGCTGTAAAATCGATTTCCCGAGTCTCGCAATCTATAGTCCCCTTAGCCAAGGCTAAGAACGGCTTCCCGAGAATAATCAGAGACTGGGTAAACTCTCCTCGATGCTAAATGTCAATGACCGTGAAGTCTACCTGGAGTAGAGCACCTTGGAAAGTAACGATGACCGAAATGTTTTCTCTCGACCGTTTGATAGATCGATCATCCAGCTGAACAATCTATCTCTACTTTCTGATTGGCCTGAGTTTGAGCTTGTCAAACACAGAGGTCGGGAGGATATTTATCGGAGAGTCATCATCGATTCTTGCATGAGTAAAGGTAGTGTCTTTGGTTTCACATTCAACCCTAGGTAACCGCTTCACTCTGTGGCTCTTGGTCTTTTCTCCCCATCACCAAGGAGGTGGCCATAGATACTATGTGTCTTTCAATCCTTGTCCTCTTATTGCCCGACCTCTTAGGCATCAATTTACTTCTTACAAATCGTTTGAGGTCGAAAAAGTGATCTATGGCCTTTATTTAAGGGAAGATTAAAATCAATTCTTCATCGAGTGCTTCCCTTAGAGTAGGATCCAATTTTTAAAGTCATTTTCATTTTCAATTTTTATGTGATTTTTGGTTTTTCATTTTTTTGGTATTTTTGGTGGATGAATGATTAGTCTCTGGATTGGAGGATGAGTGGTTAGTAGAAGATGGAGGTAGAATTGACTCCAGTTGTATAAGGTGTGTGGGTTCTCTAATGCTCGCTCGATTTTCAACATCAAATCTACTTACTTCCTTCTCCACTTTAATACCCAAGCTGGTGGAAATTGAGTGCAATATTTCCATGACAACTCTCATCTTGTTACCAAATGATTCATTTTTCTCAATAAGTTCTGGAAATGTCATCCTCCAAATTTTTT